>PVKB01006568.1:0-58063 GCA_004027205.1 Ctenodactylus gundi
ACTTCAGGGGCGAGGCTTCTACGAGCTCCGGAGACCCCAAGAGCCTCGCGGGCGCGGTTTAGCCCCGCCAAACAGCCCGGCGACGGTAGAGCTGCGCCTGGAGGGGAGCAGGGGCCCGGGCCACGCGGCCCTCTCGGGTCCTGGCCTGTGCGTCTCTGTCCCCTCAGCCCTAGTTCCACGCAGAGCCAGCCTCCTTCCTGGGTCAAGCTGCTTCTTTCATCCCAAAGAGCCTAATTCGCGTGCTTGAGCCGTGGCCAAAAGCAAGCTGAAATTTGCCTCAGTCCCGTGTGCTGTGTGAGCCGCGGGAGCGGAGGGGAGGGAATCCGGCGCCGCGATGCGCTGAGTGCCCTTGGGAACCGGCCCTCCTGCTGCTTCGTCTCCTTATACCGATTCAGCCGCCTCCAGCCCCGCGCCAGCGCGGTATCACGCACACTCTCCCCGGTGCTCTCCTGCCTTCTCTCCCTCACGCGTGCACCGAGTGGAGGAATCTCACCAGGCAGCTCGGAGACCTACTCAGAGCCGTCCAGCGCCTGCTAGGGGCAGCCAGGCCTCCAGCCTGTCCCCTCCCGGCTTGCTTGTTCTGGAGGCCCCTTGTGGCCTGATCTTTCTCTCCCTGGGGTCGTTCTGTGGAGGTTGTACAGATTGGGGCCTGAGTCTGGGCTGTTAAAGAGGCATCCTCCTCCTCCCACTGCTGGGCCCTGGGCTGCTCTGCCTGCATGTGCTGGACAGCGTGTGCGTGTCCCTATGGGTCCAGTTTCTGTCCTCTTGCATCTCGGGATGGGCATGGGCCCTTTTATTTGCAGGCATTCAGTGCCATGTTCCTTCGTCCCACATTTCACACTCCCTTCCCGCCAGGCCTGCAGTTTGGCCAGGCGACACCTGATCTGTGTTCAGTGGCCCTCTGGAAGGACCACATCCGCTGCACCATGCTCTCAGCTGCGTCAGGCTCTCTGCCCTATTTCTCATTGACGAGAACTTAGAATATCGCTTCTGGTGCCTGCTGGGTTTTGTTTTCCTTTTCTAGAAATTGCCTGTTTCTGCCCTTGGGCCATTTTCTTTAGACTAGCTGCCTACTTTGTGCTGATTTGCACAATGTCATCACTTATTCTTGATATTAATCTCTTATTGTCTTTAGACATTACAAACTTCCTCTTTGGTCAACTCCAAAAATGACTTTTATTATTTTTTAAGAAAAAAGACTCAATTTACTCAGGTTTCCCCTGAATTTGTTTCCCCTTTGAAAGTGAGATGTCACTTAGGTGTTGTGCTCTTGAAACTTTATTTTGTCACTGCCCTGTTGCCTGGGATCCCAGGATCCTCCCACACTGCCCTGGGTGAATGCTGACCATTGAGTCCTTCCACAACAGGAATCTATCAGAAGCCCCACTAGCTGCGCAGCCCCAGGCAGGAATCTGGTTTCACGTTTTTCCTTGTGAAGCGCCACTTTCACCAACACCATCATCTGACTTATCAGGCGGTAGGTTCCTAACCCCTCCAGCACTGTGTCCGGGTCTCTCCTCTCTCGGTCCTTGTCTACTTGTCTGTCCTTGTGCCAAAGCCGCATCTTTCATTACCCCAGTTTTATAAGTCTGAGAGGGGAAAAACCTCCAGGCTGTTTTCTCTTTCCTTCTTTTTTAATATTTAAAAAAGTTGCTTGTGAATCTTTCTCCATCTTTGCCAATGTTATATTCGATCCTCTATAAAGCAAAGCAAAAATGTTATGGGAAGTCCATGCGCACACACACGTGCACGCACACACACAATTTTTAAATTATTTTGAGGCATTGTCGTGCTAAGTTGCTAAACTGCCCAGGCTAAGCTTGAACTTGCAATCCTCCTAATTCAGTTTACCAGACTCTTGGAATTACAGGCATGCACCACCATGCTCAGCTTTACCAGAACTTTGATTAGGAACTTTGGTTATGCACTATGATGTGTAGAGATTCATGTGGAGAGCATGCTCATCATTAGAGCATTGTCCCACACCATGCCACGTTTACTTATTTATTTATTGAGGCAGCATCTTGCTGTGTAGTCCAGGCTGGCCCTCAACTCACTATCTCACTATGTGGCCCAGTCTGAACTTGAACTCAGAATAATCGTCCTACCTCTGCCTACCTAGTGCTGGGGTTATAAGCATGTGACACCATGCCCAGCTTTTATGTGGTGCTGGGGAATCAAGCTCGGGGCCTTGTGCTTGCTATTAAACTTTTTACACAATCAAAGTATGGTTTATGCTTAGCAAAATTTAGCCTTTTAAGTGCAGTGGCCTGAGGTAGACAAACATTGTTACACCACATAGAGAACATTTCCATCACCCCAGTAAGGTCCCTTGTCCACGTGGCCGGCACCTCCCCTGCATTCAGCCCCTGTTCCCCCTTCATCTCCACTCTCTTCCTGTGCTTTCACCAGGGCTCAGCCAGCGGAGCCCCCAGAGCCTCATGGCTCTCATGCATGGCATCCACGATTCACTCATGCTGTTTGGGTGCCGGCCTTTGCATTTTATTGCTAAGTCATACTACCTGGACAGAATGTCTCCCGGCAATTATGAATAAAGCGGGCTCAGATGGTTATCATGACTTCATAAGTGTTATGCCCAGATTTTGGGGAGCCCCAAATAACCAGAGAACCAGTCATGCCTGCAAGAACAAGGAGTCTTTATTCAGGCTTAAGCTTGGGCTGTCTGACTTCACCAACACAGTGGATCCATGCAGAGGGCCCAGAGCAAAGGATGAGCAGGGTTTTTATGGGGTAGGGGCAGGGGTGGTCTCAGGAAATGACACAGATACATTATCATCTACATAGAACCCGTCCTAAGTACACAGTTTTCTTATGATGGTGATACTGACCACTTAGAGAGGCAGAGTGGCCATAACTTGTTATAACCCAATCATGAACTTTTAGGAGTCTTTTGGATGTAACCAACCAAGTGTGGTGTTTCAGCGGCCTGGGTAGGGTCTAAAGGGACGTCGAATGATTGGTTGGTTGTCACTGGGCAACTTATTTTTGATTTCTTGACTCTGCCCCATGCCCAGGAATGCCAGGTTTGTTTACTCACTGCCCAGGCCCAGGAAGGCCAGATTAGTTTCCCTTTCTGATTGGCTGTAACTAGGTAACCAAGTGTCCCAAGGCTACCCTGGAGTTGGGCCTCCTTTTACAATTGTTTTACCATCTGAGGAAGCTGAGGCTTAGATCCAGTAACTTTTAGAATAACTTTGAAACGTGTCCTGAAGTCTGTTTAGCTTGGGTCTTAAAGCAAGCACACATCCTCACTGTCTTGGATAAGCACCAGTGCTTGTGCTGAGTCACATGGTGGGTGCTGTTAGAGTTCCTAAGACTCTTGGCCAGGGTAGCCTACACTTCTGCTGGCAGTGTGCGTGCACACCCCTCGTGCTGCGCTTCCAGCTCTTGCTGCTGTCTTTTTTTTTCTCTCCTTCCTCCTCGGAGTTTACTGTCGTCGTTTTCTCCCAGCCATCCTTGTAGGTTTGTGTATGTATGCATATATATGTATTGGTGTGTGCGTGTGTGTGTGTACTGAGGATCCAACCTTCACACTGAGCTATGTCCCTAACTCACTTTTTTTTTTTTTTTTTAAGACAAGGTCTCACTACATTACTCAACCTGACTCAAACTTGGAATTCTCCTGCCTTAGCCTGCCAGAGTGCTGGAATTACAGGCCCGCACCACTAGTCTGGCTTGCCATCCCAGTTTTAACTTGCATTTTCTTAATGACTAAGGGTAGTAAGCATCTTTTCATATGTTTATTTTCAACAACGTATCTTCTTTGCTCAAGTATCTTTGTACATTTCTGATGGGACCCTTTTTTTAATTAGTTTTGAGAATTCTTCATATGTTCTGGATACAAATTCTTTATCATATATGATTTTTGCAAGTATTTATTCACAATCTATGGCTTTTATTTTTCATATATATATATATATATATTTTTTTTTTTTTTGAGCCAGGTCTAACTGTAGCCCAGGCTGATCCTGAACTCACTATGGAGCCCATGCTGGCTTTGGACTCAGGGCAATCCTCCTGCCTCAGCCTCCCAAGTGCTGGGATTACAGGTGTGCAACATCACACCCAGCTTTATGTGGTGCTGGGGAAATCAAACTTAGGGCCTTGTGCTTGCTAAGCAAGCACTGTAACCCCTGTGCCACTTTTCCAGGCTTTTATTTTTATTTTCTCAACAGATTTTTTTTACGTTAAGAAAATTTAATCTTTAATTAATACTATGAGTTTGAGTGTGGTTTGTGTGTGTCTTTCAAAGCTCCACATGCTGGAAGGTTGGTCCTCAGTGTAGTGGTGGTGGGAAGCAATGAAACCTGTGAGGGCTGAGGGTTGGAGAAAGGCAGTTAGGTCATTGGCATTCCTGGTACTCTTATAAGGAGTTAATGTAGTTCCAGTGGGAACCAATCAGTTCCTGCATGAGCAGGTATTTTATACAAACACACACACACACACACACACACACACACACACACATATATGTATGTGTGTGTGTGTATATATATATATATATATATATATATATATATATATATATATATATATATCAACCTGGCTTCTGAATCTCTCTGGTTTCCAATTTTGCCATACGGTCTTTCCCTATACAATCTGACCATGAAGATTTCATCATAGACTATATTGATGGATCACCTGATCTTTGACTTTCAGCTTCCAGAACTGTAAGCTAAATTTAAAAAATATTTTTTTTTTTTTAATGAGGTCTCACTCTGCAGTCCAGGCTGGTCCTAAACTCACTAGGTATTCCAGGTTGGGCTCAAATTCACAGCTATCCTCCTGCCCCAGGCACGTACCACCATGCCCCACTATTATGTGGTGCTGAGGGATGGAACGCGGGGCCTCTCACTTCCTAGGCAAGTGATTTAACCACTGTGTTATTCATCTAGCTCCTGTTTTTATTTATTTATTTATTTTTGTTTAAAATCAAGCTCTCACTAAATTGCCTAGACAGTCGTCCTGCCTCAGCCTCCCAAAGTGCTGCTGGCACTACAGGCCTGTACCAACTGGGCCTGGATAATTTTTTTTTTTTTTTTTTTTTTGCATGCGAACGTCTAGTTGTCCCAGCATGATTTGTGAAAGACTGTCTTTTGTTTTTTAGCTTACCTTTATGGCCTTCTAAAAATTTAATTGGCCAGGCTGAAGGAATAGTGCAGCAGTTAAAGTGCTTGCCTACCAAGTATGAGGTCCTGAGTTCATTTCCCCAGCACCACATAAACTGGGTGTGGTGATGCATGCCTGTAATCCCAGCACCTGGGAGACTGAGGCAGGATTACTTTGAGGTCAAAGTCGACCTGGACTACATAGTGAATTCAGGATCAGCTGG
Organism: Ctenodactylus gundi; assembly: GCA_004027205.1. Lineage (NCBI taxonomy): Eukaryota > Metazoa > Chordata > Mammalia > Rodentia > Ctenodactylidae > Ctenodactylus > Ctenodactylus gundi. The sequence continues at coordinate 5,354 of PVKB01006568.1, forward strand.
GACTACACAGCGAGATCTTGTCTCAAAAAAAAAAAAAATCTTGTATATCTGGGGCTATTTCTGGACCCTATATTTTCACCAATGCCACATTATATTTATCTCTGTAATATTATATTGCCTTGAAATTGGATAATGAGTGTCCTCTTTCTTCTTCTGTTATTCTAGTTCTTTTGTTCTTCCATACAAATTTTGGAATTAGTTTAGAATTCTGACTGAGATTGTATTTAATCCCTAACATAATTTAGGAAAAATTTTTATCTTAACAATATTGTTACATTTCTTCATTTATTTAGGCCTTCTTTATTTTCTCTCACAATATTTTATACTTTTTCAGGACATAGATCTTGTGTGTTTTTCCTTAAATTTTCTTTGAAGATTTCATGGGTTATGATGATATTATATGATCATATGATGCTATGATATGTTTTACATTTTTCATTTTAATTTCTAGTTTAGACTTGTCAATAGAATTTTTAATATTGACTCTATATTATGTGATTGTGTGCATGTTCACTTATAAGCCTTTAAAAGTTCTTTAAAGTTTGAGATCATGCTTAAATTTTTATTTTATAATCTTGGTTGCTACCATATATACTTATAAAGAGATTTGGTATGTTGATGCTATAAACTGAGTTTTCATCATAGATTTAAAAAATAGAATATCATTATTTGTAGTTGTTTATGTATTCTGTAGAATTTTCTACATAAATGATACTGTGGTCTGTGAATGAAGACAGTTTTGCTTTATATTTTAAATGTCGAAATGTTAATTCTGGGGGCTGGAGGAGTGGCTCAGCGGTTAGAGCAAGTGCTAAGTACCCAAGTTCGATTCCTCAGCACTATATAAGCTGGGCGTGGTGGCGCACGCCTGTAATCTCAAGCACTCAGGAGGCTAAGGCAGGAGGACTGCTGTGAGTCCAAGGCCAGCCTGGGCTCCATAGTGAGTTGAGGACCAGCCTGGGCTAATGAGCAAGATCCTGTCTCAAAAAAAAAAAAAAAAAGGTCAATTCTGGGCATTTCAATAAAAATTACATTTCCCAGACTTCCTTGCCTCCAGCTTTATCCTACTATTTTAAAAGACACCAAAATACCTTTTCATCATTATTTGGCTGCTGTCTTTCTCATTGCTGGGACATAATACCTGACACGCACAACTAAGGGAGGAAAGATTTATTTTAGCCCACAGTTTCAGAAGGCCGTACAAGTCCATTTATGGACAGCCAGCAATGGTGGAAGCGCACGGTGGAGGTCTAGTTGGAGAAAAGCTGTTGTGGCATGGCAGACAGCCAGCCAAGTCCGGGAGGAGCAACTCAGTGTGTGGAGACTAAGTCTAAAGCCAGAGCTTTTTGCCAGTTGAGCCACCCACACCCAGACTGGGAGCTCTTCTCTCATTTCTTAGCCCATAAGTTAATAATAATACATACCTGAAAGCTGGGCCCCGGCGCTTCCCAGTCTCAACAAGTAGAGGCAATCCTTCCGGGCCAAGACCCAAGTACCTGCCCCTTCCAGCTAGGCCTCACCTTCCAACAGCACCTGGGTCTTTCCACAGGTGTCCCACCACATCCAAATACAGGAGGCTTCTGGGGACATCCCAGGTCTGAACCTCTCTAGATATAGAGGAATACATGCCACGAGGAGCTTCCCACCCCACCCCCACCCCCACTTCCACCGTGGCTGGTTGCCCATGAATGGACTGTGTGAGACTGTCTGTAAATATGAGCTAAAATAAATTTTATCTTTCCACCTTCAAGTTGTGGATGTTAGGTATTCAGTCCCAGCGATGAGAGAGTAACTAAGCCAATGCCTCTGCGCTTAGTCCTGACATGGTGAGCTCTAGCTGGAATTACGACATAGTGCTGAGTCTCAGTCACTCACAGCAGCTGAGCCTTGAGCAGTGGCAGGTGGCCAGCTGAACCACATAAGGCAAAACATGAACTGTGAAGCGGTTTCTGTGCCTCGCTTCCATTTGCTGTCCATAAATGCTGTCTGACCATGCTGCAGGCTGGAGTTCTTTGAATCTGCTCTGGTTCTGAAGGCTGCCCAATTCTGAAATCTTGAATAAAGGCCAGTTAAGATATTTAAATTTGTAGTAATATTTGTTCCTTGATAAAAGAGAAATACGGTGAATTTGATTGAATCCTGGATCCAGGGTGCCTCAAGTCAGAAGCATCTATATTGCCTTCTGGTTGACTGAACCCAGACATTTGCTTTCTGTTGTGTGCAATCAAAATCCTGACTAACACAGTAGAACAGCAAATGATAGGAGTGAGCCCTGACCTGTTGTGTGTGACGCATTTGCAGGTGGAGTGAGATGTTCCTTAGAACGTGGAATCAGTGTTGTGGGGTTTGGGGAAGGATGCTTTTGTTTTTTTGTGGTACTGGAGATCAAACCTAGAGCTCATGTCATGCAAGTGTTCTACCACTGAGCTCCGCTCCTGGCCCCAGTAATCGTGAGGGTTCTGTGGCAAGGCCTCACAGAGCAGGGACCTAGTCAGACCCTAGGACCTTCCTCCAGAGGCCAGTATATGGAGGATCCCTGACCACAGATCCATCTCCCATCAGTGGAAAGAGAGGTGGGAGGGGAGAGGAAATGAATGTAACATTGATGCAATGTGTACGTGCACCAGTTCCTCAAGTTTAATGTAGTTTTGTTTTTTTGTTTTTTGGGGTTTTTTTTGTTTTGAGACAGGGTCTCTCTCTGTAGTTCAGGCTGGTCTCAAACTCAAGGCAATCCTCCTGCCTCAGCCTCCTGAGTGCTGGGATTATAGGTGTGCGCCAGTACACCCACCATATGTGGGGCTGGGAAATCAAACCCAGCGCCTTGTGCTTGCTAGGCAAACGCTGCAACTACTGAACTACACCCTAGCCCCAGTGTCGCTTTTGTATATCACAAGTTACATACTAATAAAAAATTTTAAAAAGAATTACAACAGTGTATCCAGTAAATAAGTACAAATAGTACACATCCATTTAAAAATAATATTAGTTTCAAAATGAATTCTTAAGGGCTGGAGGAATGGCTCAGCGGTTAAAGCACTTGAGCAAGCGCTAAGCCAAGTGCTAAGTACGCAAGTTCGATTCCCCAGCACCACATAAGCTGGGCGTGGTGGCACACGCCTGTAATCCCAGCACTTGGGAGGCTGAGACAGGAGGATTGCCATGAGTCCAAGGCCAGCCTGGGCTCTGAAGTGAATTCAGGACCAGCCTGGACCACAGAGCAAGACCCTGTCTCAAAAAAAAAAAAAAATGAATTCTTAAAAATCCCTGAAATAAACCAGTGACAGAGCAGCCAGTTTCCCTTTGTTAAATAACTGACTGAATAGAAATCAGCCCCACCCTTCCGAAGAACTCAAGAAGGAAAAAAAAAAAAAAAAAAAGACCTTCCTGGTGATACTGGCATCTTTTTGTGAAGAATTTCTGTGGTGCTCAGTCACTTGAAGTTATTGTCAATTTAAAGTCAGAAATTCCTCCTGATGCTGCGGAGAGTCATTCTGTGTTGACAAGTAACTCATCTGCGGTGTAAGCCCTATAATCACTTGCCCTGGAAGGTGTTGCTCTGAAATCCCCCCATCCTGAAGGCTGGAACCGGGTGGGTACAGGGAGGTCACCCCTGGCATGACGGAGGACAAGAAGGGCAAGAAGGGACGTGTCTGGCCCTAACACCAGAGTCTACACATGCACACACGCTCGCACATGCACACACACGCACACAAAACCTTTCAGCTTGTTTTGGTTGTTGGTTGGGGGCTTTGTAGCGTCAGATGAACTTATCTGATTAACATGCAACCGGATGTGAAAGTGCCAGCTGCAGAGGTGAAGGAAATGGTTAAGGGGACCTCTTCTAGCTGAATCTGGTTCTGCAGCCTTGTTTTCTTTTAATTACAAAGTAGCTTCTATGTAACCAGACTAAGTACATGTTAAGCAAATACTTTAAATCATTTTGAGCTAATATGATACATATCCCTTCAGTAGAAGTAAAAGCACTCCTGTTGGGCCCAGTGCCACAAGCTTGAAATCCCAGCTCTCTGGGAGGCTGATACAGGAGGATTCCAAGTTTAAGCCCATCCTGGAAAATGTAGTGACTTAGCAAGACCCTCTCTCAAAATCAAAACCAAAAAAAAAAAAAAAAAAAAACAGAGTTGGAGTACAGCTCAGTGCAAAGGCGCTAGGTTGGGTCCAGAAATAAAGAGAAAGATGAAAATAAAAGTGGTCAATACCATTAATCACAAAAATGCAAATTTAAACCACAATGAGGACTGAGGGCGTAGTTCAGTAGCAAAAGACTGTCTTCCATCCCCAACACAACCAATAAAGTGAAATAAAACAAAAAAATCAAGCAAATCATGACGAGATGATGACTACACAATCATCAGAAAAATGTAAGATACAATTTCAAGTGTTAACAGGTATGAGAGCCACTGGAACTGTCCTATACTGAGAATACTACAGTGGTCCAACCATATTGAAAATGGTTTGCCCTGTCTACAAAAGCTCCACCCCAAGGTATACAGACGTGATGGCTAACTTCACGTGTCAAATTGGCTAAGTCACAGTGCCCAAATATGCGGTCAAACATTCTTATTTGCAAGAAAGTCTTTTTTTTTTTAAGATAAGATTAGCATTTTAGTTAGTAGATTTGGAATGAAGCAGGTGACTCTCCATAATAGCAGGTTTCATCCAACCAGATAAAGGCCTTTAAAATAAAAGACCAAACTGTCTGAAACAAAAGAGAATTCTACCAGCATATGATCTTCACATCAACTCTTCCCCAGGCCTCCAGCAGCCCAGGCTAATCTGTAGATTCTGGGCTGTTTTGGACTTAAACTTAACTAACCCTCTACAATCATATAAGTAACCTCTCTCCCTCTCTCTCTCTGTCTCTCTCTTTTCACTCCCTCTCCACATTCAATCAGTTTTAGAGAACTCTAATCCCATACTCAAGGAAAGACTATGTATGAGAACCAAAAGACTTACACAAGAATGCTCATAGCTATAATTTATAATCATCCAAAATTAGAAACACTGCAAATGTCAGCCAGTGGAAAAATGGAAAAATAAACTGACATGATCGCACAATGTAGCACTACATTGCCACGCCCAACAAGGAAGGGTCTATAGACATTACACTGAACAAGAGCCATGCCTCAGATCCATGGGGTATGACCCCATTTATAGAAAATTGAAAGTAATAACTAGAAGGCTGTGGCGGGAGGATTGCCATGTGGTAAGGCCAGCCTGGACTATATAGTGAGTTCTGGACCAGCCTGGAGGACAGAGTGAGACCCTGACTTAAAAAAAAAAAATAAAAGAAAGAAAAAAGCTGACTGCTATGGTTGGAAATCATATAGCACGTACTGTGGAAGATATTAGCTGGGAGGGAAAATGGGAGAAAGTTCTGGAATGCCAAAATGGTCTATTCTTTGGACTGAGGTGACTCTATAGATGTGCATATGTAGGCCACTTGAAAGCATTACCTTCTGCAGTTTGTATGTAGTACTTTATCAAAAAAGATTTAAAATCAAATGCATGAAATTTAGGAAAAAAACAGTTGAGGGCTGAGTGTGTGGCTCAGTAGCAGATCACTTGCCTCACATATGCAAAGTTCTGGGTTCAGACTGCAGCACTCAGGAAAAAAGGCCAGGTAAGTTTTTTGTACGTTTTGCTTTTGTTTTTGTTGATGTTTTATCTGTTCATTTGTTTCCTGTGAAGCATTGACTCTCCCCGGCAAACGTGATCTGAGGGTACTGGAATGTGGGTGGGGCTTCTGCAAAGCCTCCTAAGAAATAGTCCCTTGAGGGCTGGAGACAAAGCTCAGCTGTTACAACGCTCGTATGAGACCCTGGGTTCGAATCCCCAGCACCACACAAAGATTAGCCAGAGGCGGTGGTGCAGCCTGTACTTAGATGGCTGAAACAAGAGAATTGCTATGAGTTCGAGCACAGTCTAGGCTACACAATGAGTCCAGGACCAGCCCAGACTATAGCACAAAATCCTACATAGAGTCCCCTGATCACACAGACTCAATTCTCCTTTTATAATTGGTTTCTAACTCATTTGCATTGTCTACAGAAAACATACCCGGTAAACTCAGTCCACTGAAATGTGTCAAAATTTCTGGCTCACATAGGATTAACTTTGTTTATGTTTCACATTGCTTAAAAAGAAAACATATTCTGCAGGTGACAACCTTGATATTACTCTGGGAGGATTTTTTTGTTGGCCCGTCAATTCCTAAGGAAGTGCCAAAATGTCCCACCACAGCCCAGGGAGAAACATGTGCAAGATGTGCGCCATGCATACAAGCTCACACGCATGTTTGTGCACGCACAGACGCACATACAAAACAATCACCATCTTTTCTACTTCTCCGCAGAACTCCATCCTGCTTTGCTTGAGGGTGTGCTATAGATGCATAGAAATTTGCAACTTTTATAACTTCCTAAAACATTGACCTTTTTTTCCATCAAAAAACTCCCCTCTATATTTGTTTGGTCTTTTTTACTTTGTTTTGCCTTTCCTTGGTGCCGGAGCAGCATTCTTTCCTCCAGCCTTTAACTTTCAATCTTTTTGTCTTCAATGTGCTCCTTATAAACAGAATGTAATTTGATTTTCTTTTTTTCATTCTCACTTCCTAGTTGTATTAGCTTGGATTCTTACAAAAGATAGCACTTACAGAAATTATAATAGAAAGGATCTACTTGGAAGGCTTATAAATCTAAGGATAGAGATGGTCCAAGATGGCTGCTCAGCCGTGAAGGAGATCTCCCGTCCGGGACTGCAGGACAGCCGGTGAGGTGAGAGTCTGCTGTAGATCTCGGTGCGAGACTGAAGAGCAGCAATAGGTAGACAGGCGCAAGTGGAGACTGGAGCAAAACTGTGCTGACGCTCTGCGATGTGTAGCAAGTCGGTGTCCGTAGACAATCGCGAAGGTGAGGGTGTTCCCAGAGGAAGAAGCTGTAACAGTCGTCCCTCTTCCTTCCATTTATATAGTCAGAATTCCCCGCTGGGCTCCCACATCCCTCTTCCCTGCTTAATCTAGGCATGGTTCCTGATTGCCTCAAATTGACATAATCTCTCCAATGGTCACAATAGTCTTTTTACTAGAGCATTTAAGTCTATTTGTTTTAACTAAACATTTTATTTTGAGGTAAGATAGCATCTTGCAAAGCTGCAGAACGTTGTCACAGCCTGGTATTGGCACTGGTCTCGTCTATTGCTTTTGGTCAGGATTCCTGATTTTAGTGGGACAGGTGGATGTGGGAGGCTGTGTCTGCTTGAGTTCTGAGTTGAAACTGATCGCCGGTGCAGGTTCACCTGCCGCCCTTCAGTGGTGACGCAGAGCAGGCTCCTCACGAGGGTCTCCTGTGTCCTCTGTTAGTGATCACTCCCTCCACCAGCCTCTAGCAACCATTAATCTGTTCTCCATTTCTGTAATTTTGAAATTTCAAAAGTGTTATGTAAGGGGAATCATACTGCACACTGCCTTAGGGATTAGCCTTTTTTTCACCCTGCATAATTCACCAGAGACCCATGCAGGCTACTCCCCCCGTCCACGGTCTGTTCCTCCTTTTACTTGTGAAGGCTGCGGTATGGGTTGTTTAACCACCACCCAGTGACGGAAGGACACCTGGGTGACTTCTACTTTGGGGCTATTGTAAATAAAAGTGCTAGAAAACTTGAACAATGCAAAGAAGATTAGCATGGTCATTGTACAAGGATGATGTGCAAGTTTGTGAAGCATTTCATAACTTTTTCCTTTTTTGTTTTTCTTTTTCCGTGTGTGTGTGTGTGTGTGTGTGTGTGTGTGTGTGTGTGTGTACATAGTACTCGGGATCTAATCCAGGGCCTTATCCATGCTAGGCAAGCACTTTACCACTAAGCTATATCCCAAGCCCACATAATTTTTTACAAATTGCTGTGAGCATTCATGTGTAAGTTTTTTATGTGTGAACATAGGTTTCCATTTCTTTGGTATAAATAGCCAGGAGTGCCATTATAGGAAGCTGCCAGGCTGTTTTCCAGAGTAAATACACCAATTTACATGCCCACTAGCAAGGTATGAGCAATCTAATTTCTTTGAATCCTTGCCAGCATTTGGGGGTGTCAGTGATTTTTTTTTTTTTTTGAGACACTGTCTTGCTTTGTAATCCATGCTGGTCTTGAACTCACTATGGAGCCCAGGCTGGCCTTAAACTCACAGCAAGTCTCCTGCCTCAGCACCCTGGCTAATAGAATTACAGGTGTGTGACACCACGTCTGGTTTATGTGACAATGGAGAATCCAACTCAGGGACTTGTGCTTGCTAGGAAAACACTGTAACCACTGTGCTACACCTCAATCCCAGTGTTTATAAAAAAATTCTAATCAGTGTGTAGTCAAACCTCATTGTGATTTAATTTGTATTTTCTTAGTGGATAATGAAGTTGAATGTCTTTTTTATGTGCTTATTTTCTGTCTGTATATCATTTTTGTCAGATACATGTTCAGAGGCCGGGGCATATCTCAGTGTTTGGAATGCTTGCCTGGGAGGCACAAGGCTCCAGGTTCAATCCCCCAATGGTCACAATAGTCTTTTACTAGAGCATTTAAGTCTATTTGTTTTAACTAAACATTTTATTTTGAGGCAAGATAGCATCCTGCAAAGCTGCAGATAAACTGGGGATGTAATCTCTACACTCAGAAGGCTGAGGCAGGATTGTAGTGGGTTCCAGGCCAGCCTGAGCTACCATAGTGGGTTCAGGACCAGCCTAGACTACAGAGCAAGACCCTGTATCAGAAAACACAGCAAAACAAAAACAAAAACATGCTTTTCTCTTACCTATTTTCCAAATACAATTTTATGGGAGGAATTTTTTTTTGTTTTGAGACAAGGTCTCGCTTTGTAGCCCAGGCTGGTCCTGAACTCAGTATGGAACCCAGGCTGGCCTTTGGACTCACAGGCAATTCTTTCACCCCAGCCTCCCAAGTGCTGGGATTACAGGTGTACGCCAGCACGCTCAGTTTTACGTGGTGCTAGGGAATCGAACTTAGGGCTTTGTGCTTGCAAGGCAAACGCTTTGACCACTGTGCCATTTCTGTAGCCTGTTGTAGGACGTTTTGTACTGTGAAGCTTTAAGACTTTTTTACATACAGTTATCCGTTATTATCCACAGGGATACTTCTTTTTTCCTTTTTCCTTTTTTAATTTTATTTTTATTTATTTATTTATTTATTTTGAGTTAGGGCCTTGCTCTGTAGCCCAGGCTGGTCCTGAACTCACCATGTAGTCTAGGCTGGCCTCAAATACATGGCAATCCTCCTGTCTCAACCTTCCAAGTGCTGGGATTACAGGCATGCACCACCATATCCAGTTTAGGTGGTGCTGGGGAATCGAACTCATGGTCTTGTGCTTGCTAGGCAAGTGCTCTGACCACTGTTCCCCCAGCCCAGACACATTTGTTTATAAAACTCCTTTGAGTGCCTAAAACCACAGACAGTACCAAGGCCAATACACCCATGTTTTTTCTATATGCCCATATGAAGTTCAATTTATAAATTAGGCAGGGTAGGAAATTAATAATAATCAATAATAAATTGAACAATTATAACAATATGCTATGTTAATAGCGACTTAAAAGTTACAAATCGCTTATTTTTGGGATAATTTTATTTAATATTCCACACTGTGGATAACGGAGACTGTGAAAAGTCAAACTGTGGCTGAGGGGCAAGCCCAGGGCTATAGTGGCCCGGCCTCGCTGGACACGTGGTCTGCACACACTTTCTCCCATTTCTAACTTGCCTTTTCATCTTTTAACACAGTGTCTCCGGAGTGCTTTATTTCAGTTTAGGTAGGTGTTGTTTATTCATTTTATTTCTTTTATGGGTCATGCTTTCTGTGTCAAATCAAAGAATCCTTTGCCCGGCCCTAGTGCCCGTGCGTTTAAATCCTGTGTCCTCAAGTCATTTAACTCAATGTTTCACATTTAAGTCCCTAAAGCATTTTCAGTTAATTTTCGCATAAACTTTGAGGTTTAGATTAACATTTCCTTACCTACAAAAGTCTTAAGTTCTCCAGCTGCTTGCATTGGAAAGGTTGTCCTTCTTTCTTGAGCTGTTTTTGAAATTTTGTTTTTAAAAAATCATCCATGGAAGGTAATTCTGACAGGTGACACAGCACAGCCAAAGCTGAAGACATGGTGTTGTGGGATGTGGTCTAAAGTGATGGCGAACGTTGCATTTCTAAAAAGGCACTACAGTGAAAGACACATCGGCCCCTCCAAAATGCCCCTGACTCGAACACGCTCACCCATCCAGCTCGCCACTTTCTCAAGACGTTCTGGAAGTCCTCTCCGAGTGTCCTAGTAGCACCAGCACAGCTGCTTCAGTGTCCTGGGTCACTTCAAAACCTTTCGTGGTAATTTTAACTTTGGGGAAGAGTCGAAAGTCGCAAGGTGTCGGATCTGGTGGATAAGGTGAGAACATCACATAGTGTTTCCATTTGACAGAAATTACCATAAATATTCTGAATAAATTCAAAACATTGAGGCAGACATGACAATGTAAATAAGGATATGAAAAAAGATTTCCAGAACTGCTCTGCAAAGTGGCAGGCAGGGTGGGACAGGGGTGGAAGGCGAAGAGGAGCGCTTTGAAGAAGCAGCCTATTTTTATTAGCCTCTCTTTTGTTGTTTTGTTTTGAGGCAGGCTCTCATTCTGTAGTCCCAGCAGTCCAGGGCTCACTTTGTAGTCCAGGCTGTCCTTGAATTCAAGACAATCTTCCTGCCTCAGCTTTCCAAGGACTAGGATTGCAGGCCATAACACTCAGCTAATCCTTATGTGGTTCTGGGCATTTGAACCCCGGGCTTTGTGCATGCCAGGCAAGCTCTCTAGCCACTGAGCTACATCCCTAGCCTCTGTTAGCCTTTGTAAGTGAAATAACCAGTCGCAAAAAGAGGAATATTATCTAATCTCACTTATATGATGCTCATGGAGTAGCCTAATTGAAGGGGGGGGGGCAGCGGGAGCAGGGGAGGGGAGTCAGAGCTCTAATGGGGCGAGTCTCCGTTTCAGGAAATGAGAGTCACGATGCAACATGCAGGACGGTGCCCTGTGTCTCCAAGGATGGTCCCCACCCCATGTGTTTTCCCAATAAAACCTTTTAACAATGCCCCCAAAAGAGTCTCGTGGGTGGATGGTAGCGATGGCAACATGACAAGTGCAGCCTGTCACGGCCTCCGCTCCCAAACGGTTGCGATGGTGAAGTATGTTGTCCGTATTTCGCCACAATAAACAAATAGCTAGAAAAATATCTGCTTGGCACAGAGGTATGGGCAGCTAGTCTACACCTAGCTGCTGAGACGTGTGTGTGTCAGTTTGTCCTACTGTGTGCCGTTTGTCCCACCCATTCTGCTTTCTTTCTCTTCTTGCCCGAAGGCTTTGGCGTGGTTGAGATTGGTGATCTGGTTTTTCCTTCTAATAGCTTGCGGGGACGTTAATTACCCTAAAAACTGCTCATGCTGGTCCCCTGGCTGTAGGAGGTTCTGTGTTTGTATGCTGGGCCTCATGCATGCTGGGCAGGCTCTTGACTCCGAGCCGGACTGATGTGTCTCTGTTCTCTACCTGTGGTCACCCACTTTGTGCTGGAAGAAGGTACTGGCCAATCACAAATGCCTACAAGCCCTTGCCACCCTGTGAGCGGGCCCCACTGAATGAGACTTCGCTGCTCTTCCACCTGGGGCTGAAGCGTCTGTCTGCCTCCAGGACCTGGATTGGCCCTGTGGCTTCCTTGGACCATTGGTTTGACAGAAAAAGGAGAAAGCATTTGTGCCCTGAGGGGAGTGCACAGCTCAGCTCGGGCTGGCCTCTGGGAGAAGGGACAGCCGTGTGCAAAGACTCCCTGCACAGGGGAAGGCCAAACCTGCCCAAACCAGCCCTACTGCCCAGGCCAAAGAGCCAGTCAGGGAAGCCACAACACTGGGAAAGAGGACAAATGGGTAGGATTGTATTTCTTCTTTAAGTCAATAAATTTTAGAATGGTTTGTTATATAGCAAAAAAATATATTTTTTATAGTAAAATTCCTACTTTGGACAATACCAGCAAACAGCCTGCCCTCTCCCCTGTGGGAGGTGGGCTTGGGCGTCCCATACTGCGCTTTGTTGTGGCTACACAGATAAGCAGGCACAACAGACACAGGTGTGTGTATCTCATCATTTACTGAGCTATGGGTAACATAAACACACCTATAGTATATACATTATAGCTCAATTTAAAAAGTGAGAAAAGAGGATGGAAAAATAGTCACTTCCTCAGAGAGCTTTTAGTCACATGGTAGTGATGTAGGCAACCCAGAGGGACCTCTGCAACTGGGAGGCCTGGATGGTGCTTTGCCACACAGAGGGGAGACTCGGGGACCATGCTAAAAGCCAGCACATCCCTCACGCATGGTTTTGAAACGATACTGTTAATCATTACTTTTGTAGTCATATCTCTCACTTCAGCAAAACAGCTCAGGCCGGCAGCAAGCTGCCCGATCAGCCCTCCCAAGTAGCACGAGGATGAACCCAGGCCCTGGGTTCGGGGGCAGGCCTGGACGCCGTGCCCCAGGACACCAGCAACAGGAACGCAGCCAGCAGGAAGAGGCGCAGAGATGTCATGCACGGAGGGTGGCTGTGCAGCAGCGGGGATTTGAGGCGTGTCGGACAGATAAGGAAACACAAGATCATGGACAGCTCTGATACAAAACTGTGGGCAACACGGGTTGTATCTTCTATACAAAAGGGAAAACTGTAAAAACGATTTAGGCTTTCTTGCTTGTTTTTATTTTGTTAGGTTTTTTTTATTGTTTTGTTTTCATTTTTGAGGCAATTCCTCCCTATGTAATCCAGGCAGGCCCTGAACTCACCACCCTCCTAGTCTGGCTCCCAAGTACTGAGCCACCATGCTAGGCTAGGGTTGGTTAATTTTATGAGTCAACTTGACCGAGCCACGAGGTGACCAGATAGCTAGGGAAGTGTTGTGTCCTGTCATATCTGCCAAGGTGCTCTCCAGAGGTATAAGCCTTAAATTTGGTGAAGGTAGGAAAGCAGTGGCCTCCACTGCTTTCTGCGGTTTAGGTGCAATGCGAGGGTGCCCTCCAGGCCTGCACGGGCGGGGACTTCGGTCCTCAGTGTGGTGGTGGTGGGAAATAGCTTGTAGCCTTTAAGAGGTGGGGCCTCGTGGGAAGTAATTATCCCATTGAGGGTATTACCTTCAGAAGAAATAGATGTATCCCTGCTGGGACCCTGGTTAGTTCATATACAAGAGGTTGTTATGAAAGAGCAACTCTAGGAAGCTGAAGCAGGAAGGTGTCACATTCAAGCCCAGCCTAGGTGACTTAGAGATAGGGAGGCCTTATCTTAAAAATAAAAATTTGAAAATGGGCTTTGGTATGGCTCAGTGTAAAGACCGTTCAGTCCCCAGTATCACACACACACACACACACACACACACACACACACACGCACACGCACGCACACGCACACACAGTAAGTCTGATCTCTTCCCTCTCTCTAGATTTCTTTCTCCACATGATCTTTTCCTCTCCAGTGCCATTTTCCATCATTGTGATGGCATCCACCATGATGTGACAGCAAGTGGTGGTGGTGGTGGTGGGGGTCTTTGCCTGAGCGAGCACCATGCTGCTCTTATTTGTACCTCCAAAGCTATGAGTTGAATAGAATAGATATTTTTCCTTTATATATTTCCAACCTCAGGTATTTTGTTGTAGCAATTGAGAACAGACTAGTACAATGGGCATCATCCAATCTGTGGAGAGCCTTTGTTGCACAAAAAGGCAGAGGAAGTTGGAACTCCCTCTCTCCCTGGCTGCTTGATGTTAGTTTCTTGCCTCTAGGCCAGGAATTTCACCATCGGCCATCCTGACTCTCAGGATTTCAGACCCACATTGACAGCTACACCTCCAGTTCTCTCAGTCTCAGTCTCTCAGGCTATACTACCTTTCTTGGTGGTAAGTATCTGCTATAGATTCTGTTTGTCTGAAAAACACTAACACACTAAACAGAAGACTCACACTTTGAGGGCTATTGAGTAGAGAAGTTGTCAATCAGTTTGTGATTTAAACAATTTTATTTTCATTCTTATAACAGGTGCTGATTTTTTCAAAATTGAGAAAACAGTGGCCTAAAGAAAAACCTTTACTTGGAGAGGAAATTGTGATGTAATATTTCTTTGTTTCATACAAGCTCAAGTGCTGAAAGGATTACTTGGCTGAAAATTAAATGTCAAGTTTTGCCAGAGGTCGATTCACTATGTTTCTCCCCCACCCACTTCCTGTCAGATGAGACTAATGTGCTAAAAAGGCAAACCATGCTCAATTTCTTATTTGTAAAACAAATGGCAGCAGAAGAGATGCTGATTTCTTGAGACACTGAGACAGCACCAAAGCTAGTGGTGGCGATGAAATCTCCCATTTGTGCAAGTTGTTTTCAGCCATTTACTGGGGACAGATTCTTGTGAGCCAGGCACCATGCTAAGTGTTGTAGGTGCTCAAGACCCTAAGATAGACTGAAACCTGAAATCAAGCGTGGTGCCTGCCCGCCCCACCCTCCCCCTGTACTCGCTCGCCTTCTCAACATGGATGAGCTGATTCTTGGAATATGCATCACTGATGCTCCAGCCGCTGAGGCCACAACCAAGAGTCAGATCATCGAAGGAAAGACTCTCATGTGTGTGTGTGTGTGTGTGTGCGTGTGTGTGTGCGCACTCATGCATGTTTTCTTGTTTTGAGACAGGGTCTTGCTCTGTAGCCCAAGCTGCTTTTAAATGCACTATGCAGCCCAAACTCACAGCAATCCTCCTGCCTCAACCTCCCAAGTGCTAGAATTACAGGCGTGCGCCACCACACCTGGCTTATGTGGTGCTAGAAGACTCCCATTTGAAGATGTCTCTGTGTCAAGCACTGTGGAGCAACTCAGGTGGGCACCCTCAGAAAAGACTGCAAACCTCAGCCTCAAGGACCAGACTCTGGAAAACAGCTCCCTAGACCTCAACACCTGGCCAGCTTTGTGAGCCTTGTCACCCACCCTCCTGTCCCATGCTGAGGTTAATGGTGCCGATTCAGTTCTGACTCCACATTCATGCTCCTTGACCTGATAAATCCATCCTAAGTTGGAAATAAATGTCAAAACCAAGTAGCCTAAAACAAAAAGCATTTACCATCTCCACTCTCGTGTCAGAAATTAGACAGTTGTTTAGCTGGGTGGTTCTTGCTGGGTCCTTCAGGACACTGCATCAACATGCAGCTGGGACCGCTGTCGTCCAAAGGCTTGACGAGGGCTGAAGCATCCACTCCCAGGACGGCTCACTCACATGGATGCTGAGGTAGGGCTGGCTCTGGCAGGAAGCCTCTCCACAAGGCACCTGAGTGTCCTCACCACATGGCAGCTGCTCTCCTCAGAGCCCAAGATCCAAGAGAAGGAGCGAAATGGAAGCCATGTACCTTGCATGACCCACTTTCAATGTCATGCATCGTGTCTGCACACCTTGAAGTTAGAGTGAGTCACTAAGTCTACCCCCACCTCAAAAGGTAGGAAATTAGGCTTCAGATGTGAGTGGGAGGTCGTCAAGGACTTTGTGGAAAGAGTTGAATCCTATCACAGACTCTTTCAGCTGGAGGTATAGAAACTCAACTCCAGGGGCTGAGGAAAGGCTCAGCAGTTAAAGCACTTGCCTAACAGGTGCTATGTCAAGACCTAAGTACCCGAGTTCAATTCCCCAGCACCACATAAGCCAGGCATGTTGGCACACTCCTGTAATCCCAGCACTCAGGAGGCTGAGGCAGGAGGATTGCCATGAGTCCAAGGCCAGCCTGGGCTCCATAGTGAGTTCAGGACCAGCCTGGGCTACAGAGTGAGATCCTGTCTCAAAAACAAAAATCAACAACAACAACAACAACAAAAAAAACCCAAAATATTTATGAGCTCATAGAACCAAAGCAGGGAGTACCAAAAACTTCCCTCTCTCTCTCTCTCTCTCTCTCTCTCTCTCTCTCTCTCTCTCTCTCTCTCTCTCTCCCTCCCTCCCTCCTTCCCTCCCTCCCTCCCTCCTCTCCTCTCCTCTCCTCTCCTCTCCTCTCCTCTCCTCTCCTCTCCACATTCCCACAGCCTCTAGACCAGAATGGAAGCTCAGGTCTCAGAGGAAGCTCCTGACCCCTAACCAGCTGTATCTGGGATGAATCAGAAATGGATTTTGATTGGCCAAGCTCCATTCATAAGCTCTTTCCTTGGACCAATCACTGTGGCCAGAGTTGGGGCTCTGTGATTGGTCAGTCTAGAAAGCAAGCCTAGCACTGGTGAGGATGCCAGGAATTGGGCAGGGGGTGGAGGAAGAAAAGCACTAAGAACAGAGTGGGCAAGGATCCCAGTTGTATGTGCAACTGTTGCCTTGGCTGAATTTTTGATCCAGAGTTTGCAATTGCTTTGTTTTGGGAGTAACAGGGGAAAGAAAAAAAAAAACTCTCAAAAGAGTAACTTTCCATGGGAGTGGTCTTATTAGTAGATTTATGTGAAGACTTAGTGCAGTGACCCCAGAGACACTAGCACCTTGTCGTCTTGACACACCTCAAAGCCAGAGCCAGCAGACAGTGGGCCCCGTCTCTCCTGCACACTGCCCTGAAGGACAAATCTCGTGACAATAAACTTCAAAAGAAGCAAGCAGAGCTCATGCCCAAGGATCCAGGGCAGTGTTTCTGCGGTAGGCTGGAAAATTCCATCTGGAAATGCAAAAGCTCCCCCTCCCTCTGTCCAAACTCTTCCAACAGGAAGGAAGGTTGGAGCTCCAGTGTGGGTTCATTGCCAAAAATGACTCCCAGAGAAACATCAGGCAGTTCTTGGAGAGGAGATGGGAGGGAACGGGGAGGGGAGGGGAGCCCCCTCCCCCAGGACTGTGGGGCTCATCGCCTTCATCCCACATACTGGTTTAGACCCCCATGGCCCTGGGCACAAACAGCCAGGCAGGAAGAGGGTAGACGTGACCTATGATGCTTTTCCTTTGAAAATTCCTGCAGCTTCAATTTAATTTTAGCCAGAATAGTTAATATTTAACTAACATTTACAGTTTAAATAACCACTTTATTGCCACTCAAGCTCATCCTGAGCAAATGCAAGGCCGTTTTCTGGAGGCATTTGGGAAAGAGTACAAACTCGGTGTCCACCTGCTAAGGTGTGCATTCTAGCTCTAACCTCAGTTTTCTCATCTGTCAAATGGGCTAGCACAGAGGAGGTCACCCCAGTTGTTGGAGGAGGGAATGGGGCCACAGAAGGACAGCTACTGGTTGCAGGTAAGGGCAGCCCAGAGTTCACTCTTTGCAGCTGGAAGCCCAGGCTTTCTCTTGGGGTTCTACCTCTCCCCTCCCTGATATAATTGGTAAGTGTGACCAGGTACCGGCCTTCTGCAGTCATTCTGCGCTAGAACATAAAAGACATTAAAGCTCGGGCTGCCACCCATGGCAGAGCAGACACATTTTCAGGCCCTGAAGCAAGCAAGCCTTGGTCAAACCCTAACTTGGCTCTCCCCAGCTGTGTGGCTTTGGGCAGAGGAATTCACCTCTCTGTGTCTCAGTTTCTTCACCTCTAAAATGGAGGTAACTATAGCACCTGCCAGGTGGGTTTTTGTGAGGATTAAATGAGTTAAGATAAAGCCAGGCCCAGTGTCACATGCCTGTAATCTCAGCACTCTGGGAGGCTAAGGCCGGAGGAGCTCGAGTTTGAGCCTAGCCTGGGCAATTTAGCAAGACTCTGGGTCAAAACAAAGAGTTAAAAAAAGGCAGGAGGTTGGGGGTACTGAGGATGTGAAAAAGTGCAAAAGCTGTGAGCTCATTCCCTAGAACAGGGGAGGCGGGGAAGAGCTGGTGCACGTGAAGTGCTTGGGGAACTAGCTGCAGGAAGCTCACTGCTCCCTCCCAGATGCTATCGGGGGTCCTGATGTCACCTGTCACTTCTCCAGCTAGAAAGGCTTCCAGTCCCAGCCCCAATGTCCTCCTCCCCGTCCACAGGAAGTCTCTGCATCTACCCTCTTGGGGCCACAGAGCTACACAATCAACACATCTAGCTCAGCCACCCTACAGAATGTGGAAGTGCTAGGTTGCAGGAAGCTTTGGAAACAGCAACTTTTCTTCTCCTGCTGCCCTAGGACCTGTGAGGTCCCCAGGTCACTGTCTTTTTTGCCTACATAGCAAACCAGTGTGGCCTGAGGACCCAGCCCTCCTCCAACAGGCTACCGGACAGTGCTGCCTAGCCTCCGTGTGCCAGGGTGCCCAAGCACGCTTCAAGCGCTGGTGCAGGCAGGCCTCAGAACTGAGCAAGTCCTTCTGAATGCTCAGGGGGCAAAGAGCATGGAGTACTGAAGAGGCTCCCAGTAGGGTCAGGCGGCCCAGTACAGCAGACCTCTGGGCAGCAGGCTGCTTTCAGGGAGCTGCAAGATTTTTCCCTAGGAGAGTGGGTATACTCTGCTCTTCCCTGTGGACTAACAGGTCCTTCCTGAAGCATTCCTACTCAGAAGGGTCAGCTCCCCTTCTCAAGACAGCCAGACTATCAGTCAGCCACCCACAAATCTAGCACACATAAGAGCATCTCACTAGGGCCCAGGACATCAACTTAGCCAATTGTGGTTTGGATCCAGAATGTCCCACGGAAGTCTCGTGTATTCGGATGTAATGGTTTGTCTATGGAGCCCTGTGCTGTTAGGAGATTGGGGCCTACCATGGATGGATGGATTATGGGCTTGTGGTGGAAGACAGGCATGTGGACCGGATTACAGGCATATGTTGGTAGGGCTAAACTTGGAAGATGTGAAGCACTGAGGCTGAGCCCAGAAGGGGCAGATCAGTGGGACGGGACCTGGAAGGATATACGCAGCTTCCTTTCTTCCTTGAAGAGACCTAATTTTTCTTGACTTGACTTGGCTTTCTGTTTGCAATATCATGAGGAGCTGCCTCCACCTCTGCCTCTGCCATGTGCTTCCACTGTTGCTGGCCGTCCCTGAGCAGTCTGTGACCTTCTGAAACTGTGAGCTAAACGGAAACTGTCCTTCCCCTAATTTGTATATGTTAGGTATTGAGTCACTGCAACAAAAAGTATCGAAGACATAGCCCAACCAACTACTTGCGCAGCAAAAATAGGAGATCCATTTCCCTCTTTGGGCCTCAGTCTCGCTGTTGGAAAGGTGTAGAATTGAGGCTTCCTGAGCCTTCACAAGATTCCAAAGAGTCCTCTTTCATGTTACCTTCCCTGTTCAAAGCCATCAGTGGCTCCCCGGTGCCTTGGAAGTCAACTCCTTGTCTAGCAGGCCAGGCTCCCGCCATGGGTACCAGTTCCCCTGCCCACTCCACCTCTCCAAATGGCCTCTGCCAGCCTCTGGCTCCACCCAGACCTAGGTCATTTTTGCTCCTAAGAATGGCCTTCTGCTCTCTCCGCTGGCCTCTAATCTCCTTCCTTCCTGACTTTCAGAGGACCACCATGAAAAAGCCTGGAAGTGCAGCTGGAAGTGGCTGCATACATCTGTAATTCCAAAGCTTTGAGAAGCTGAGGCAGAGGAACATCAGTTTGATCTTGGCCTGAGCAACTTAGCAACTTAACAAGACCCTGCCTCAAAATGCAAATAAGTACATAAATAAATAGAGCTGGGGAATGTAGCTTAGTGTGAAGGCTAAAAAGTCAATACCTACTACTGCAAAGGAAGGAAGGAAGAACCAAGAAAGGCCGGGGAGATAGCTCAGTGGTTACAGCACTTGCCTTACGTCCCCAAGGCCCTGGATTTGATTCCCCAATATCACATAAAAATTAGCTGTGCGTGGTGGTACATGCCTCTAATATCGGCACTTGAGAAGCTGAGGCAGGATTGCCAACCTGGGCTACATAGTGAGTTCAGGACCAGCCTGGTCTACAGAGTGAGACTCTGCCTCAAGAAAGAAAAAGGGGATGGGGAGAGAGAGAGAAAAGAAAAAAAGGAAGGAAGGAAGGTGGAAAGAGGAGCAAGCCTGAGAGTCACATGGCTTTGAATTTCAGGTCAGCCATTTATGAGCTATGTAGCTTCAGGCAAGTCACCTGACCTTTCCGAGCTGTGGCTTCAGCTTGAGGAAGTTCATTAACTGTCTAACCCAATTTAAAAACGTGCAACGGAAATGAATAAGCAGTTCTCAGATAAAGAAGTTCAAATGGCCAATAAATACATGAAAAGATGTCCAACATCCTTAGCCATTAAAGAAATGCTAATCAGAACATCACTAAGATACCATCTTGCCCAGTGAGAATGGTGTAGATCAAGAACTCACAGCATTCGATTCTGGCGAGGCTATGGAAGGAAAACGAACCCTTTTACATTGCTAATGGGACTGTAAACTGGTAAACCACTATGGAAAGCCATCTGGAGATTTCCTCAAAAGGCTGAAAATAAATATTCCATTCAATCCAGCGATGATATCTCTTCTGGGTATCTTTCCCAAAGAGTTAGAAGCAATGTACAAACAACAGAGATACACATATACCCATGTTCATAGCTGCATGACTAATGATAGCTGAATCATGAAAGACACTGAAATACCCATCGACAGACCACTGGGTACACAAATGTGTATGTATACAATGGAGTACGACTCTGCCATAAAGACAGATAGATTGGACGCTTTTGTAGGTAAATGGAGGCAACCTGAGACCATCATGCTCAGTGAAGTGAGTCAAACTCAGAAGGTTAAAACATTGCATGGTTTTTCTATTATGAGAAACCCAGAATACAGGTATTTTATAGAATCAAATAGGCATAATATTGGAAATTAAGGGGGATGAGGGAGGATGAGGGAGAGTCAAAAAGGGAGAGGGGAAGGGACTGTAACCATGGTGTGATATATATATATATATATATATATATATGCACAAAATACTCAAGCTCAATGTAATCATTGTGAGTTGCATGTGCATACTAATAAAAATGAGAGGGGAAAATAATAATTGCCTAAGTCCCCAAGAAGAAGCCAGCATGGAGTAGGGGCACCAGTGCTGTCATCCAAGCCAGGCCTCTGGTGGGAGACTCTTGAAGCCTCCTGGGTGGGTGGAGGAGGGGAGAGGGACGCTGGTGAGGGCAGCAATGTATGTGGGCAGCAGTGATGGAGTCCAGCAGTAGCCTGCCTGTCAGGAGTCACCTCTTGCTGAGTTTGCACCCCATTTCTACACAAGAGAAGGCAAAGTAACACATTCCCTGGTGACAGGGAGGCAGAAGTGAGCCCTGATGATCCCTGCCCTCAAAAGAGGAGGGTGTGGTCCCAGAAGACTAGCAGCAAGCTAGGCAAGGGAGGCTGTAGGGAGCCAAAGCACCCAAGGAACCTGGGTCACTGCAGGAAGACGGGGGAGCAGACGACGAGGGTGGGCAGAGTGCAGACTGTGGGCATCGCAGGAACAGAGGCTGAAAGAACCAAGAGGAGCATAGTGACAGGGACGGAGAGCTGCAGGGGTGCTCACATCAGGCAGGGCTGGCAGGGCCCTGGCAGTAGTGTTTACCTTGAGTAGAACAAGTGTACATCAGGAACAAGGGAATTCCGGAATTGTCCAACTCCAGATTGCCCATAGTCAGGCAGAAGCTGCCCAGCCAGCTCCTAGACACTGAGGAAGCAACTTCAGCAGTTCAGCAAGAAGAGGACACACTCAGCAGGTCACATACAGGAACCCTCAGGATGAGGGTGAAGACCACTTATACAGAGGCTCCCTCGAGCTGAGGAAGCTCCCCGTCTTCCCAAGTCCCCAGACAGCAGGTGATCCAGAGTCCAGGCTGCTCCTGCCCCCTAACATCGGGGCCCACTGACCACCTGCTGGGAGAGCTGAGGACCCCAAATGTCCATGACCAGGGTAACACATGAGAACAGGCCACATGGATGCAAAGTGAAACGTCCATCTGTGTGTCACTCTGAGGTGCCACGCCCCCTAACCAGGATAGAATTCACCACGTGGTGCAGCAACTGTCTAGTACCTGTACAGCTTAGATAGAGGCCACCCTTCAGCTTGCCATGCTCCTAACCCCCCGTGGGGTCATCCCCTCAAGAATCCTCAGGGTGCAGCTTGCAGGCAGCCAGACATCCTGCCCTGATTCCCCCCCCCCCCTTCTGCCCCCCAGGCAGGGCAGAGTGTTCCCTGGGCCCTTGATGACCACACCAGCTTTCTTCTCACAGTTTTTATTGGTTCCCAAGGGCAGGCCCCTCTTCTGGGAGTGTAACCAGGCTCATATCATGCTTATGGGACACCAGAAAGGCCTTGACCGTGGGCAGCAAGGGCAGGCATCCAGACAGCCATGGAATCAGGACCAGGCAACACAGAGCAAGAACAGCGGGAGCTAGTCAGCAAAGGAGATTTGCAGGGCAGGGGAAAGGGGTTTGAGTCCAGCAAGGAGAAAGAAGCGCTTCACAGTCAAGCATCTGCCACTCCCTAGCTCTGCCGCTGCTGTGCTGAGCCAACCTACTCTAGACCTCAGTTTGCCCTTCTGAGAAATGAACCCAAAACAGGCAGGAAGGGGCCAGACCCAGCATTTACCTGGTGGCCCTTGATGAACTCCTGGCCTCCTGGCTGTTGGCCAGCAAATTTCAGAAGGCTCCAGGTTCCTGTCTTAGTTGCTTTTTTGTCACTGTGACAAACACAACTTGTCACCTTGACATATACAACTTTAAGGAGAAAAGATTTATTTTAGCTTACAGTTTCAGAAAGTCACAGTCTTTCTGAAAATGGGCAGTTGGAAAATGGTGAAGTCACAAGGTGGAGCTGCAGCCAGAGCCAGAGCTGGACCTGCAGACAGAGATCCTCACTGCACTGCAGAACACAGCAAAGGCTGGGATGAAGGATAGAACCAGCACATGCCCCTCCAGGTCGAGCCCCAAGCATCCGCCCCTTCTAGCCAGGCCCCACCTCCAAACAGTGCACAGTATCCATAGGTACATGAGGCTTTTGGAGGACGCTCCAGATCCAAACACAACAGTGCCCCCCAAACCTCCTTACATTACTGGGCCTTGCCCACTCTCCTCCTGCCAATGGAAGTGATCCCAGCTGAGCATGTGCCATCAGCTGGCCAAGGTGACCTTCCTGACCTGATGCCCCTGTCCCCAAGGTCCAGCCTGCAGGCCCTGCTCAAATAGTCATGGAGGAAGAGAGATGCAGTCCCTGGTGGGGCCTTCTACTCTGCTTTAACTGCATCAACCAGCATGGCCTCTCACTGGGCTATGCTGCAGATCCCTGCCTCAGCTGCCAGGCCTTGGCCCTGGCCAGCAGAGCCCCTCAGTCCCCTGTTCTGGAGGGCCCTCTCTGCCCACCTCAGCTGTTCCCAGCTTGATGGGGCTATACCCAGCTGAGGTCCATGCTTTCCCTCTGGGCCATGCCTGACCCCAGTCCTGTCTGCCTGAAGGCAGACCAAGACTCCGCTGTGCAGTGCCTAAAGTCTGAGGGAGATAGACTTGGATGTGAAGGCTAGTGTCCACTTACATCTCAGGGTGACACGGGCCAGGAAGGGGAGGTGGCAGGCATCAGCTGGGGGCCTCTGTCCCCACCCTGGGTCCTGCAGAAACCGGTGCGATCCTGGGACTGGGCTGCTTCCACTGCTTCCCCTTCCAGAGTTGCTTATCCTTCCTGATGGCCTGGGCTTTCCTGGAGGCTCTATAACCCAGCCAGAAGGAGAGCGTCCTGCCACTAAGCTATGTCCTCACCATGCTTGAAGAAAATCACAGGCCCGTTCACGTGAGCATAGGTTTTGCAGATTCCAGTATGGCCAGAGTGGGAAGAAATGGACAAAGAGGTCCACTTGGAAAGAGCCAGCCATAGCCAAGGTGTCCTCTGGCCTACACCAGTGCATACTCGGGGCTGGCTTTGGGGCCCTACCTATATAAATCCTAGTACCATACCCACGGCCCTCCTGAGCCCTGCCCCTTCCTCTGGGGGCCTTGTTCTGCCCTTTAGCAGAATAGTACTTCAGTGGCTACACATGGCTGAGGCCCCAGGACTCCTCCGAGCACCTATCAGGGATCTTTATGGACCGGGCCACCGAAGGCCCCAGGATTTCCCAAGGGAGTGGCCCAGATGGCACAGGATGGCATTTGATTGTGACAAGGTGAGGTCTCCATGTTGGAATCGGGGATCTGCCTAAACAGTTGGCCCAGCCCTGTATAGGGTGCTAAGCCTGGTTCCTCACCCTAGTCCTAGCCCCCTAAGGCCCAGCCCTGCCCCCACCAGGGTTTGGTCACTCACACGGGAAACCTGGAGCTCGTTCTGTCCCGCTGGAGCACCAGGTCTCCAAAGTCCCCATCTCCTCCCTCCAGCTCTGGCCTTGGTCACCCCACAACATGCACAGGGCCTCATACCACTCCAGACTGGGAAGACAATGGAGGGTGTGGGGACAGCATGGAAACCCAGCCTCATAGCTATCGGTGAAGTGGGTAGGAAGATGGAAGGGGACATGGAGAGTGGACAGAAGCCCTAGTTTGGGAGCATCCCAGAGAGGGGAGGGAAGTGCAGAGAAAACATGGAAGCTACGGCCACAACAGTGCCTTGAAGAGGAAGTCAGGGGCAAGGACCCAGCCTCATGTGCCCCAGGAAAGGAACAGAGATTGCGTGCAGCTGCCTTCATCGCTGGAGGATGCAGGCTCCTGACCTCACCGTCCCCACCTTAGCCCCAGCTTGTCTCCCCAGCCCTGGCCCCTGACACCAAGTGCTGGACCTGAGAACAGCCTGGAGGGATCCTGCCTATGCCCTTCCTCCTCCAGCAGGAGCCAGGGCAGCACCTCAGGAGGAGATGTAGTCAATGGTGCAGGAAGTCAGGGACAGGTAGGCTGGGGGTCAGAATCCCAGGACAGATGTGGCTCCACCTGGACTCCACTGCACCCCGCAGACCTGCTCATGGCAGTGCCATGGAAATACAGCCAGGAAATGGAAAGGTGACCAGAAGTCTTACTGTGCACCACCCTTTCACCCCAGGAACTGGCCAAGTCATGGAGCTTGGAATGGCATATTCCAGCCAAAGAGACAGTAGGTGTGGTAAGGGCAGGACTAAGCAGGCCCACCTGCCCTCCACACTGGTGGCCCCACAGAGCTCTGCACAGCTTAACACACAAACAGAAACTACACAGCTCCTCATAGTGGCAGGCGGCCGGGACTGTGCCCCTGCACCTGCCGAGTGCCAGGCACCAGCACACAGTGGATGCTCAGTAAATGCTTGCTGTGTGACAGAATGTAATACCAATAAATAGACAATAGACACGTTTACGCACATGTCCTATCTCCCTGATAATGACGACCGCGAGGTCTCAGGGGCCAAAGAAGACTTACGGAGGACTTCACATACACTGCGTCCCCAAGGCTCATGTGCCATTCTTATCATTTGAGAAAAAAGAAAAAAACTAGAACACAAAGAAGTTAAGTGAAGCGGTCAGTCAGAGCCACACAGCTAATAAACCAGACAGATCTAGCTGGTTCCAGGAACATACTACACAAATACACACACACACACACACACACACACACACACACACACACACACACCACCTGTACTAGTGATTTTTTGAGACAGGGTCTTTCTCAGTAGCTCAGGCTGGTCCTGGACTCGCTATGGAGCCCAGGCTGATTTTGGACTCACGGCAATCCTCCTGCCTCAGTCTCCCAAGTCCTGGGAGCACTTTAACTGCTGAGCTATGCACCCAGCCCCCTGGGGACATGATTTTTAACTCATCTTTGCTCTTTGATGTTGTATAGTTGAAGGAAACTAAAGTAGGTCAACTCAAATCATGTCTCCTTGATGTAAAAAATAATGTTGAGCTGAAGGCAATTAAGAAGCCCTGGGGGGAGGAGCCCTTTATTCATGCCCTTTTGGGGGGCAGTGAGAGGGTGGTAAGGGGAAAAGGAGGTGATATGTAAGTTTTAAAAACTTTTTAGAGATTAAAGAAAAAAATTCTTGCCCTTTTTGTCTAAAGACAGGACATGAATTCTCCTATATTAGAGACAATTCTAGACTGTCATCAGCCCAGAGGAATTTGCAGACAAACCTTACCTCATTAGTTTCCAGCCACATATTTGCTCTCTTACCCGCCCCCCACACACACACTGTCCGCCCCCCCCACACACACACACACTGTAACTGTAACACCTTTGAGCACCTACACTGGCTTGTACTGGGCTTAGGTCATCTGTCAATTGTGAAAGTGCTGACCTAGCAAGCACCAGGCCCTGAGTTTGATTTCCCAGCACGCATAAACCGGGCGTGGCGGTGCACACCCATAATCCCAGAACTCAGGAGGGCTAAAACAGGAGAACTGCCAAGTGTTCAAGGCCAACCTGGGCCTCAAAACAAGCTCATGACCAGCCTGGACTGCACAGCAAGATCCTGTCTCAAAAAGGGGGAAAAAAAATAGCTTTTGTTTGTCCTAATGTTCCTTTATCTGTTGTTTTATTGTTTGTTTCCCCTTCGCAGTCCTGGGGATTGAAACTTCACAGGACTTTCACACTGATTTTGAAACAGGGTCTCATCAAGTTGCTACGTTGCCCAGGCCAGCTGGGACTTGTGATCCTCCTGCTGCCGCTTCCAGAGTCCTGGGGCTACAGGCACGTACCCCTGCAGCCAGCCTCATTCTCTGATGACGGTGCAGTACTAGCAGGCGTTCTAAGCCCCAGCTTGCAGATGCTTCTGGCGGACATCTCAGCCTTGTTTTGTTTTGTTGCATGGGGTTGATCTCCACTACAATCTCAGGAAGGTTGAAGAAAAAGTTTTCTCCCTTTCTAGTCTGCAGTCCATTTGTTGACGGAGTTTTTGTTCCACACCTCTGTGCCCAGGCAAGACCTGAGGACACCAGTGAAGGAAAAGGTGCTCGGGCTGGAGTGGCAGAGCCTTCTGAGCTCAGTCCTCCGGCTGTGCAGGCTCCAGGGTACCCCCAGCTCAGTTCTTCTCCTGGCTTCCTCTCCGTGGGGGTTCCCAATAGGCATCTGGTCAGAGTCACAAGAAAAAAGAAGTCTTTTTCTCAGGTATGGAAATGGCCACCTCCAGCCTGAGGAATCAGGATACCATCATAACAGGGGCGCCCTCCTTTTCTTCATTTAAGACACAGCTGCTTGGGCCCCGGAGAGGGTGGTGCAGATGGTGCCAGAACGGGGCTTTTATCCCTGACTCACGGCTGAAAGAACATCTGCCCGGCATGGAGCCGCTTACAAAGAGCTTTCGTATAAGTGATCTCATTTCATGTCCCACAACCCAGTTCTGGGAGGGAGGGAATCTTGTTCCCATAATGCTGACAAGGGTGCCAAGGCTCAGAGAGGCTCATTCACCTGCCCTGGCCTGGAGCACATTTCTGCCTCTGTGCAGAAGGCTCACAGACCTGGGAGAACAGGTGCTAGGGTTTGTAGAAGAGTCCTCCAGAAGTCCGTGTGTTAAAGGCTTGATTGTCAGGCTCTGGTGCTATTGGGAACCTTTAAGAGGTGGAGCCTATTGGGAGGAAGTTCAGTCACTGGGGACGTGTCCCGCAGGGTGTATGGGAATCACCGTCCCCTCCTCCCACTCTTAGCTTTCTGACTAGGCAAGAAGTTCCCTCCACTATGTATTCCCACGATGACGCTCTGCCTCACCACAGGCCCTGCAGCAAGGAGGGTCCGTGAATGCAGACTGAAACCTCCGAGACTGTGATCTGAAAGAAACTATTCCTCTTTTCTTTTTTTCATTTGGAAATATGGAAATTTATTCCTATTGCATTTTCATCAAAATTTATGATCTAGGCCTTTCCTTCTTGCCTTTGTACAGGGCCAGAAGAGAGACATTGGCTACTTTAACAACCTTAAGGCGAACACCAGGGATGTCACCAACAGCACGACATTTTTGTCCAAATCCAGCCACCAGAACGTCATCATTTTCCTCAATGAAGTTCAAGCAACCATCATTAGGGACAAAAGCTGTGATCTTCTTGCTGTTCTTAATCAGCTGGACACGGACACACTTCCTGATGGCAGAGTTCGGCTGCTTGGGTTCAACCCCTACTTTCTTCAGCGTGATCCCCTTCACATGGGAGGTGCCCCGAAAAGGGTTGGCCTTCAAGGCTGTGCCCAGGGGGGCCTGCTTGTACTGTTTATCATGCCGCTTCTGGTCCCGGTCGTGACTGCGGAGCTTCTTAGCAGTATGGAGACCACAACACTTGCCCATCCTGCCTGCTCTGCTTTTTAAGCTGGTTTATTGCAGAGATGCTTGTTACAGTAACAGAAAGCTGACTGACACTGTGTGTCACCACCCCTGAGGTCCATCAGGCTGTACCTATAAGCAGGCCGCCCTCAAGGATGTTCCAGGTGGCTGCCTTTACCACAATCCCCTGGCTCTCCAGGTCACCCTGTGGCCCACCACTCTCCTCGTCTCGGTCCCAGGCCGGTAGGCCAGGCACCTCCCTCTGTTCACTGCAACCTCCTGTCCTTGCAATAGGACCTTATAGTGAGGTTTAAAGGCTCTTAGACATAGCCTTGTTGTTATATAAAATTCACCAGCATACATTCTGTGGGCCTTGGTATGTTCAGTGTCATGCAGTCATCATCAGTAATTCCAGAACATTTTCACCAAGCCTAAAAGAAAATCTTGTTCTCCAAAGCACTTCCACCTCATCTCCCTCCCGTTCCCTGGCAACCACGAAGCTCCTTTC
Source organism: Ctenodactylus gundi (assembly GCA_004027205.1). NCBI lineage: Eukaryota > Metazoa > Chordata > Mammalia > Rodentia > Ctenodactylidae > Ctenodactylus > Ctenodactylus gundi. The sequence goes on from PVKB01006568.1 coordinate 34,015, forward strand.
TGTCTCCATGGACTTGACGTCTCTGGACACGTCAAATGAGTGCAGTCTTGTGGTTCTTTGCCCTTCAGCAGCTTCTTGCACTTTGCATAACACTTTCAAGGTCCATCCATATGGTAGCATGTATCACAACTTCATTTCTTTTCATGGTTAAAATCTATTTCCTGTGTAGATATAGCACTGTTGTTTACACATCAGTCAATGAACATCTGTGTTGCTGGACCATATGGCTATAGTAATAATGCTCCTAGGAATACTTGCATAAAAGTTTTTGTGTAAATTTGTTTTGTTGAGTCCATACCTAGGGGTGAACTTGCTGGATCATGTGGTCAATCATTCTGAGATCACATCCACAGTGGCTGTATCATTTGAGAATCCCACCAACAGCGTAGGAAGTTTGTAGTTCCTCCACACCCTCACCAAAACTTGTTATTGTCTGCCTTTTTTACTTAGCTATCCTAGGTAGCTATACAGTCTTTCTCAACCTGGTGCTTGTGGGGTGCTTACCAGGTGTCAATCTCAGGGTCTGGCTTCTGATGAACACAGTGGAGACAGGGGTATCATCCTGGTAATCAGATGAATCACAGTCCAGAATAGGGGGGAGGTAGAGAGCCACACTCTCATCCCTCTATTGATTTCTAAGTGCCAGGCAACACATGGGCTGGAAACCGTTGAGGACACCAAAATAAGTACAATATCGTCTTTCTCCTAAGGGACTCAAAAAGAATTACCTTTATATTTTTTGAGACAGGGTCTCACTATGTAGCCCAGGTAGGCATGCTCAACCTAAGAATCACTTTCATGGTGAGTACATCCAGCCAGCCAGCCATCCACTTCTACAGCAGCCTGTCCATCTATGTAACAAATATTCAGCATCATCAAAGCATTCTGCTACCCATTTACTCAACCAGTCACCCTCTAGCTGATTGTCCATCCAACTCTTCACACATTGATGCATTCATCCAACCAACATGCCTACCCTTCAAATCAGCCATCCATCCCTCATCCAACATCCCCTCACCCACCCTACTCTTCATCCATTTATCCCTTCATCCAACCACCTGTCCATCCATTCATCCTTCCATCCCCTACTCATCCTTTACACCACCACCACCAGGCTACCAAGTCATACACCCACCCACCCACCCAGTCAGCCAATCATCCACCCTCATCTGTCCATCTGGCAACACACGGTTCCAGGTACACTAGATGCCAAAGCTAGGACTACAACTGGACTAAGGCAGGCCAGGAAAGTTGAGGTCACCAAGATGAATGCTCCAGGATCCTATTCTTAAACACAAAGCAGGAGGAATTTCCAGGCCAAGCCTTCTTCTCTCCTGACACTCAGCCTTTGTTTTCAGGTTAGAAACTCTTGCCCCTCTGCTCTGATCAGTTACATCCCAACTTCTTTGGATTATACTCTGGGACACATGGTTTCCACTGTTTCTTCCTCTTAAGAGACAGACACTCAGCCAATTCCCATCTTTCAGATAAAGAAACTAAGGCTAAGGGAGGTAAAATATATATTCCCAAGGTTACACAGTGAGTGTCTTGGGGAACACAGTCCTGCAGGACCTTCCACAACCTGGCAGAAGACAGGAAAATATTATCTCTGAGGAATGTTTTCAGGGCTGCTGCCTGGGATGCTAGTACATGCCTGATGTCCAGGTTCCAAGGGGCCAAGGGATGTGGAGAGCTGAGTCACCATGAATGATCATCATGCACACTCCCTACCCTTCCCACCTGGCTGGCATCCAGTTTCCTCTCAGCCCAGCCTGTCCTCAGATCTCAGTCCTGCCTCTGGGCCATGTGGACATTTTTCTTTCTGCTTGCATGGTTACCCTGTGCCTTTCCTCGGTCGCTTCCAGCATGCTCTCAGCCCTAGTCACAGTAAGCACTCCCAAGGATAGCCTGAGGACCCTTTTCTGGACTTTTCCATCTACTGCAAATCTGCTGTACTGAAAGTGCCACTCCAGCATCCAGAAGGTTCCTAGGAGCAGGCACTACTCCACAGATGCTGCTAACCCCGCCCTCCTGCGGGCCTCCACCCTCTGTTTCCTGAAACGCACTCACCCGGGACCAGGCACAGGATAAACATTGGTAGGCAATGCCTACAGTGTTGTCCCTTCTCCTGATTATCTGGTGGCCTTTTCCAAGTCAGATGTGCCTGAGAGCAGGGTCGTCAGGAGGTGGGATCTGTTATGTGGCAAGGCTGCTGTCCCAGGGGTCCCAGCTGGCTTTAGATGCTTGCCAAAGGAACACATAAATGGGTGGCCATCTGAGGCCAAGAGCAGCGGAGCCACTGGCTCAGGTGTCAGGTGGGATCTAGTTCCCTTGGACAAAGGCCAGTGTAGGGGGCAAGTGAATAAATCATGAAGGGCCCCGAGCAGGGCCGGGCAGGACAAATGACCTCATTTTTGGAGTCGAGGAGAGGCAGCTGGGTGGTGAGTGGGCTGGGGGTATGACTAGGGGACACGGGAGGCCAGTGGGGCTGCCTGGCCACTTCCACCCTTTTTCCTTGAGAAGCAAGAGGCTTCAGGTTGGCAAATCAGGTAGGGTACTGGCAGGAGGCAATGAGGAAGGGAGTGCCAAGGCAGCTGGGACTCGGTGGGGTAGGAAGGAGGCTGTAACCTGCCTTTCCAGAATTCAGAAGCTAACCTGGGAGGGGCCGTATGGGGAAAGAAGGAAGAGCAAGGAGGTACAGGTGAAAAGAGGCCCAGACAGGCCACTGGGCAGAGCTGGAGAGAGGTGGTGGCAAGAAGTAGGGGCTGGGGAGCTGGACAGTGAGTCGGACATGGAGCAGGAAGGCTGTTCAGGGAACACTGAACCAGAGAGGTGAGGCAGGATGAAGGGAAGGAGGCCAAAGCCAGCAGGGAGGCCACTGATGTCTGCAAAGAGCCCCACAGTACAGTTGGTGGCCAGCATGAGGGAGGTACAAGGGGCAGAGGAAGGGAATAGGGGATGTTAGGGTATTAGCCCACCAAAGGAGGACGTGGGGGACCATACCTGCAGCTGCACACTGAGCCACCCACCCACAGGACAAGGAGACAGACGGGACCAGGAGGAGGTAGCAAGCCTGTGTCCATGGCCCTGCCTCAGGGCCCGGCAGATGGCAGCACTCCCTCGGGAGACCTCGGCCCCTCTGCAGGTGCTCCAGGTCCCAGCCAGGGCCCCACCACCCCAGCAGCCAGGAGGCGGGCACTCCTCCAGGAGCTTGAGGCACAGGTGCAGGCAGCCTATGGGCAGGTAAGGGGGGACTATACCTGACTGAAGGGACCATGGGGGAACAACAGGGGATGCTGTAGGACAGACCAGGCCAAGCAGAGGGAGGGGACCCAGGACACACATGGATGGAAGAGTTAGTCTGTGGGCCAGGGTGAGCGCCCTTCCCACCTCTGCCCTCACCAAGCCGCCACCTATAGCACCAGAAGTGACCCCTTCAGCTCCTTGAACAGCAGGTGAGGACAAGCGGGCCAGGTGTGCCCTGGAGGGAAAGCCAGGGTCCCAGCAGGGAGGTGCAGGGTCTGCCTCTCTGAAAGGCTGTGGGGCCAGATCTGCGTTCACCACCCACAACCCCAGACGTGATGCCACTGTGCAGGGAGAGGGGCCCGGCCAGGCTCCTGCTTCCTCTTCCCAGACTCAGGCCTGCTTCTGAAGACACAGAATCTCCCTGACTGGGAGAGATCAGGAAGGGAGAAGGGTGCTAGAGAGGAGGTGCCTGGACCCTCAAGAGGAAGCATGGGGAGCCATGCCTTCTAGGGGACTTGGGCCCCAAGTGGCCCCCCTCACCCGAGGAGATGCTCAGAGATAATCCCGGATTAGGACCCAAGCCCCAGGCCCAGGGCCCCCCGCGTCCGATCTTCCCCACAAAACCCCAGGAAAATCCCCTGCAGTGCTCCCAGGCTCTCACTGGGAGTGGCCAGGGGCTGGAAGCATCTGCCACCTCTGCCCCAGGACTCCAGGTCCGGCATGGTTCAGGGGCTCATGGGGAACTGTGCCAAACGGCCTCGGCACCGGGGGCCCAAGGTAGGAGGGCGAAGGGGGAAAGTTAAGGCCAGGGTGCAGGGTGGTTCTGATGGGTCAGCTGGGTGGGCAGCTCCAGCAAGGGCTGGGCTGGGGTTAGGGATCGGCATGGCCTCGGGACAGAGGGCTTATTCACTCGCTTCGAATGAAGTTTTTTGTGCTAGATGCCCCTAGACTCAGCCTGACCTGGCCCAGCTCACACAGATGGCTGGATCTCCCCTGCTAAGAGCGCCAGGCCCCCATTGTCACTCCGTGCCACAGGCCCCTGCTACTCAGCCTTGGCTGGCATAGCTCAGAGCTGAGAGCCAGGTCTCACTTAGCTACTGGCTTCCCCAGTGATCATGGTCAAATCCTTCATCTTCTGGGCCTCAGTTTGCCCATTTGACCAGTCTAGAGTGTTGATGGGTGAGGGTCCTATGCACCCCAGGCCTTTTCCCATGGGCCTATGCTAGATTCCAGCAAGAGGAGTAGCTGTCTGGGGAGGGTCTGGGAGGAGTGTGGGTCTAATACCTAGCTCACGGCCACCTCTACTGCAGGACCCCTGGCAGTGGCCCGGCTCCCCCCTAGGGGGCTCCCGCTGTAACCCTGGCCCCAGCTCTGAGGAGCAGGGTGGCATCCAGGGCTACTCAGTGCTCGGCAGCCTGGTGGGGCCGGCCTGCATCTTTCTTCGGCCCAGCATCGCCGCCACCCAGCTCGTATGTACGGCCGCCCACCCACCAGCCTTCACCCTTGTCCCTTTACATGCCACTCCCCAAGCAGGAGAGGATGGGGGGAACACGAGAGCGAAGGCCCACCCTCTAGGGTTGAGGGCAGAGGGAACAGAAAGCCATCACTCCGAGGGACAGAGAGAAAACAAGGGAGATTTACAGTGATGAGGAGGCCAGCAGGGCTATGTCTAAGGTTCTGCCAGACTCCTAGGCCCATCTCTGGTAAAAGCAGCTTCTTTTCACTCAGAGAAGGGTGGCAGGGGAAGGGAGGCCCTGGGAGCAGCTTGGGTAGACCGTAGGGTGGGGCAGGCTAGGGAGCAGGCAGGCGTGGGCCCTGTGCAAGGGTGGTATGGGGACCCGGGTGGGTCAGGGAACTTCTAACCCATCTGTGCCCCGCAGGACCGGGAGCTGCGGCCTGAGGAGATTGAAGGTAAAGAGTCTGAGAACGGAGGGACAGGGTGAGGGCCACGGAGAGGGGGCCTTGGGCAGGAGCTGTGATAGTCTCCAGGAGGAACAGGGAACAAGAAGGCTGCAGGGCAGGCTTGTGAATATGTGAACAGGACTGAGCAGAGAGGGGGTGCAGACAATCCAGCCCTCTCCAGCCCTCACCTCCTTGGCTGCCTTTGCAAGGAAAGTCAAGCCCTCTTTCCTAAGTGTCCATCCAGCCCATTCTCCCTGGGTTCCTGGTCCTGTGCCGAGCACTAGAAAACATGACAAACTGGGCAGACATGGCCCATGCCCTGTAGGGACAGATAGCAACTCCCCAGCTGCAAGTAGAAGCATTCCAAGTGCTCACAAGAGGAAGAACAAAAACAAATAGACTGGTGAGGAAAAATGCACAAAGAAGACTTCCTGGAGCAGATGGCGTGGGGCTGACAAAGGGACAGTGGTCCAGGGTACAGCCTCCGCGAGGTCAGGGATTCGTCTCTCTGCCTGCCCGCCTGCTTTCCTTCCATCCTTCCTCCCTCCCTCCCTCCCTCCCTTCCTTCCTTCCTTCCTTTCTTCCTTCCTTCCTTCCTTCCTTCTAAAAATTCACTGCCATATTCCCTATTGTCTAGAGCACAGCCCAGAACATGGCAAACATTCTGTAAATATCTGTTGAAAAAACAAATCTAAAAAACAGCATCAACAAAGGAATACTACTCATCTATACAGACAGACAGGTTTGAGGGCTTTGTAAGTAAACAGGGGCAACTTGAGCCCATCCTGCTCAGTGAAGTGAGAAGATGGAAAAGGTTAAATATCGAGTGGTTTCTTTAATATGAGAAACCCAGATTACAGTTATTTCATAGAACTAAACTGGAGGGCAGTGGGAACCAGTGGGGAAGGAAAGGGTGTGGGAGGATCGAAAACAGAGAGGAGAAAGATTTGTAATTTTGATGCCATATATATGTGCACAAAATACTCAAGCTCAGTGTAAATGTTATGTATTGCATACATACATATCAATAAAATGGAGGGAAAACCAGCATCAAAGGCCTAGTTGTATAGTTTAGCGGTATAGCACTTGTGTGTGAGGCATTAAGTTTAATTCCCAGCAACACACACACACACACACACACACACACACACACACACACACACACATCACCAGCCTGGGCAAATGCCCTGAAGCAACAGAACAGGAGCTGATGCTTAGAAGAAGGGAATTATTGTGTGATTGGATCACAAGGAGGACAGGCTGGTCCAGGCTGGGATCCACAGGCATGTTGGGGAAAGACTGATCCCACCTTGCCTGGCAGAACTGCAGATCGCCTTTCAGGAGTTTGACCGTGACCGGGATGGCTACATCGGCTACCGAGAGCTGGGCGCTTGCATGCGGACGCTGGGCTACATGCCCACGGAGATGGAGCTCATCGAGATCTCACAGCAGATCAGTATGTGCCTCAGACCCATCCCACCCCTAGTTCTGCAGACGTCCTGGCCCTAACCAGGAAGGCTGGTGGCCTGGGCCAGAGGTGACTACACAGGCTGCCCCCAAGGAACAGGGCCTGGCCATTCCCAGGCAAGATCTCTGCCTCCCATGAATCTCACCATCCTCCTTGAGAGGCAGGATGAGGGCAAATGAGGACACTGAATCTCTCACCGGTGAGGTGACCTGTGTAGGGCTATATAGCATTGGAGCTGAGACTTGAACCCACCTAGCGCTTTTAGAAAACCAAGGAAAGCCCAAGAAGCTTTAAAACAGTGGCTTTCCTTTCATCTTTGGCCAAATTCATGCATGATTGGAGTTTGAATTCCATTAGGAAATAAAGATGGTGCAGAGAAAAGGAAGGGCCTTTATATTTTTGAGACAGTCTCACTCTATGGTCCAGGCTGGTCCTGAACTCACTTTGTAACCCAGGCTGTCTTCGAACTCATGGCAATCCTCCTGCCTCAGCTTCCCAAGTACTGGAATCACAGGCGTGTGCTACCACACCTGAATTATGTGGTGCTGGGGAACTGAACCCAGGGCCTTGAGCTTGCTAGGTGAGCACTCTACACCCCAGCCCCCAAAGGGCCTGTTTAATGAGGCAAGGGGGAGGGACTAGGCAGAAGGTGATGTAGAGGACCAGGTGCTTGGCCGGGGACTCTAAGGAATGGACATGACCTCCAGGTGGCGGGAAGGTGGACTTTGAAGACTTTGTGGAGCTGATGGGCCCCAAGCTGCTGGCTGAGACGGCAGACATGATTGGTGTCAGGGAGCTGCGAGATGCCTTCCGGGAGGTGCGCAGGGTGGGGTGGCTGTGTGTCTCCACTGAGCGAGGGTGGAGTGGATTCTTAACTCAGTGATCCAAGCCATGACCAACACCCCTGCAGTTTGACACCAACAGGGATGGCTGCATCAGTGTGGGAGAGCTCCGGGCTGCCCTCAAGGCCTTGCTGGGGGAACGTCTCAGCCAGCGGGAGGTGGATGAGATCCTACAGGACATCGACCTCAATGGTGATGGCCTGGTTGACTTTGAAGGTACAGCCTGCTGCATTTAGCAACACACACCCTGGAAGGTTCTTCAGAGATAAAGAACAAAGGGAGCATTATCTCTGTGTGCCAGACTCTGTGTTGAGCATGCCTGTGTCCTTTCCTTGTTAACAATCACTGAGAACCCATGAGGAAGGACTATTACTATTCCTATATGCAGAAAGTTCATTCTCAGGACAACTGGGTGCTCAGCATAAATAAATGGTTGAAGCCAAGACTGGAATCTTGGCGGCTGATCTGGAACTCAAAATAAAATGAAAGAAAAGCCTACCACAAAACTAAGTAATAGAAAGCCAAGAAAAAATACTGTGTAGAAATCCATTCCTCAAAGTAGGTTACAAAGTTACTCCTAAGCTTCCTAGTGGCCAAGGCATAAAGGAAAAGAGAGTCGGGTGCAAGAATTTTTGAGTCCACAAAACAGAAATTCCCTAACCTGTTCTAGAGATGCTCTTGGAGGCCCACCCTTCAACCACACTCTCACCTGCCCCAGTGTGGTCAGGTTGGCCTCACCTCCAGCAGGATCAGGAGAGTAGACACAACCGTGGCTTTTTCCTGGCAGAATTTGTGCGAATGATGTCACGCTGAGCCTGTGCAGAAACTGGAGTCAGCAGATGGGAATCAAGGACTATAGCACCTGCCCACAGCATGTTTCTTGAAGCCCACCCACCGTGTACAGCCAGGACCTTCTCTGCCCTGTGTTTGCTGCCCTTCCCCGTTTCTCTGACAATAAAATAGCATCAAACCTGAGATGAGAAGACGGCTTTTGCCTCTCACTTGTGTATCCTGGAGGTCCCAGCATTTGGCCCCCAAGAGTCAAGTCTTGGGGCTGCCCTCACAGACAACAAACCCCCTTGACTGAGCTCCAGATGGGTGGGAACCCTCTCTCTGGATCCTGAGCCCAGTCCACAGCAAGTGTCAGGAGACATCTCTGGGTGCACAAACCCAACCTGCTTCCAGAGCCCAGGTGTGTGTGGCCTCTGTGGTCCTACTGCCCACCCTGAGACTGGCCCCGGCCCACTCAGGGATTTCAGGAGAGGGTAAAAAAAAAAAAAAAAAAAAAACACCCAGAACCAGGGACGTCTCCCAGACCTGGTCATCGTCACTGCCACAGTAGACTGGAGAGTGCAGCTCAGAACTCCCTTCCAGACAGCTTCAAGGTATGAGTTGGTTGGTAGAAGGGCTGGGCTGGGGCCCTTCAGAAGGCACCGCATCTTTAGAGCTGATATTTCACCTTGCCTGGGAGCTCCTAGCCACTGACCAAGCACAGCGGGGGAGCCAGGACCTGGCTGCTTCTACCTAATATGAGTGCCCTCTACTGAAAGGCTTTTCCCTGACCAGCCCTTCAGGTCAGCCAAAGTGTGGTGGAACCTGCCTGGAATCTGAGGTCTCCCGCCTAGCCTTGCTCCCCATGCCTCGTGCTTTCCTTGTTCCCTACCTTGGTCTCTGCCCTGCCTCTTGGAGGTCCCACCTGCACATCTCACTCCCAGCCTGCCCCAGGCTTCGTAGTCCTGTTTTCCAGATTGAGGAAACTGGAAGGCCATGTGTCTTTGTCCATCCCTGCTGCTATAACACAACGGCCGAGACTGGGGCACTTATAAACAGCACGAATTTAATGTTCACTATTAGGGTGGCTGGGATGTCTGGGATTAAGGAGGCCCTGGTCTCTGCTATATGACAGTGGCTTGAACACTCTTTCTCCAGGAGGTTGCAAGGTCTGTGTCCTCAACTGGCAGAGAAACATAAAGGGCCAAAATGCCTACTGAGTTCCCACCCCACATCAGGCATTTTACAAGATCGGAATCTGAAGCTCCCACAGCCTGTCTTAGTTACTTTTTCATTGCTATGACTCAATACCCGACATCCACAAATTTAGGGGAGGAAAGATTTATTTTAGCTCACAGTTTCAGAAGGTCACAGTCCGTTCAGGGGCGGCCAGCAACAATGGAAGTCCATGGCAGAGGCAGAGGTGGAGGTAGCTTCTCACATCACAAACAGGAATCCAGGTCATGGCAAGTTGAGACTAGTCCTCAAGGAAGGCAGGAGACCTTCCAGGTCTCCTCCCAGTGATCAGCCCCTCCTGGATCCAGGTGTGGTAAGCTCCCATTACACGCCTGTGATCCAATTTACATGCTTGTAACGCACCCCTCTAGACTAGGCCCCAATCTTCCAACAGCACGTGGTTCCATAGACAATCTATAACATTCAAATACATGAGACTTTTGGGGGACATTCCAGATCCAAAACAAATACGGCCCAATCACATCCTAAAGCCCAGCCTCTTTACACTGAACTGTTGGAGATTTAGTTTCAACAAGAATTTTGGAGGAGACACAAACACTCAACTCGTGGTGCTCAGTGACCAGCCGCTCTCTTCCTTGTCACATTCTGCTCAGAACCTGGTCATTATTTCCAATTTCCTTGGTTAATCCAGGCCCTTTGCCAGGACCAGAGGCTCTGGGAGAATGAGGGCCTGGCATAAATTTATACAACTGCATGCCGGGCGTGGTGGCAAACACCTATAATCCCAGCACCCAGGAGGCTGAGACAGGAGCGTTGCCATGAGTTTGAGACAAGCCTGGGCTATACAGAAAATTCAAGACCAACCTGGACTATAGAGCGAGACCCTGTCTCAAAAAAGTTATGCAACTCCAACAAAGGTGGGCCTAAAATAAGTCTCAGCCTCTCTAGTTACAGAAAGACCTGGTCTCAAGCTCCAGCCTGCTGGGAGGGAGGACCAGCCTGACCTTCCTTGGCAAGAAGGGTTAACAGCTCTTGGCACCCTGGTGCTCACAAGACGGCCCTGATATAGAGCAGGCAGGCAGCCGCCAGCACTCAGCCCAGGCCATCAGGTGCCAGGCCTGGCTGCAGCAGCCCTAGCACCACTCGCCTGGCAGATTCCAATTAATCCTTAATCTTCAGTTAGGTTATCCCCCTGCCAAGCTGGCAGCCTGGGGATGGGGATGAGTTATCACAGAACAGTGGCTTCTTGGCTCTGACACAAAAGATACTGCCACTTGAGATGTCTCTGCAGAGCCTGTGAGGGAAGAGTGACAAGCAGGAGCAAGAGAAGCCAGGATCCCCGTGGGGTTAGCCTTCCATGCATTCCCAGCCTGCAGCTAAGTAACCTCTGTGGCTGGGGTGGTAGAAGTGGCTGGGGAAGGTCTTAATTATTTGCAGAATGTCTGCTAGACTAGGAATGCCCACAACTACCCCCAAATCTCATATATGTACCCATCACAAAGGTTCCAGAAGTTCTTAGCAGACCACAGCTGGAGTAGGGATCAGAGCCAGGCAAGGAAAAGGCAGGTCATGGTTATAGTGAGCCTAGAACCACTTCCTGGGTAAAGGGGGTCCTGCTTCTAGGCTCCACTGATGATTAACAGTTGGAATGGGCCCAAATTATAGAACTGCCAGATTTCCTAACTCTGGAAATTTTCAGAGCTTTACATTAAATCCACCTTAAATATTCTAAGTATGCCATGCATTCAGCAGATGTGTAAGTCTCCAGTTACACCTCAGTGATTTCGTACATGTGTATGTGTCCAGGTAACCATTACCCAAGTGAAGTGTTGTATCTACTTATTTTGTTTCAGAAATTTTAGCATTGAATTACAAAACTTACATAATTTTTAAATTTTATGAGGTTAAGTTCTTATGAGGAGCCAGGACCTTAACACTTAATAGATTGTCTCAGTGACTTTTTCATTGCTGGAACAAGATACCCAACACCCACTAGTTAAGAGATGAAAGATTTTAGCTCACAGTTTCAGGTCTCAGTCCATTCATGGGCAGCTGGCAATGGTGAAAGGGCCTGGAGGAAGCCGAGTCAGAGGAAAGTTGTTCATGGCATGGCAAACAGGAAGCCAAGTCAATGAGAAAGGGCAGAAGTAGCATATATCCTTCCAGGTCAAGTGCTTGGAAGTGATCTACCCCTTCTGGGTAAAGCCCCAGGTGTCTGTCCCTTCCAGTTCAAGCGCTGCCTCTTTAGCCCAAGGAATTCATAGACATTTCACAACATCCAAATACATAAACCTTCTGGGAGACCTCCCAGATCCAAACCATAACACAGACTGTTTATAATTCTAAATGAAAATAAAGCAGTGTCTACTTGTAAGTTTATAAATGTTAGACACAAAATTTGAAACTATACATATATATATATATATATATATATATATATATATATATATATATATGTGATACATTAATTTGTCTGGAAGCAGGAGGCAGATTGGGTAGCTATTACGATAATTTTGTTTTCTAGCCATAAGTGATGGAAGCCAAGAACTTTCTTTGCTATGGTGTTTAGCAGTTTGTTTATGGAATTAATTTTTAAAATTAATTTTATAAGTTTTAGGCTTACAGGTTTTGTGAAGATAGCACACATAGTTTCTTGTGTACTCTATAATCAGGATCTCCTGGGGCTGGAGGGATAGCTCAGTAGTTAAATGATGTCCTAGCAAACTGGAGGCCCTAGGTTTAATTCCTTAGCAGCACATAATCTGGGCATGGTTGTACATGCCTTTAATTCCAGCACTCAGGAGGCTGAGGCAGGAGGATTGCCATGAGTTTGAGGCCAGTGTGGGTTACATAATGAGTTCAGGACCAGCCTGGACTGCAGAGTGAGACCCTGTTTCAAACAAACAAACAAAAAATCAGCACCTCCTAAGATTTTCCAAAGAAACAGAATCAATAGGATAAACACAGACAGACAGACAGACAGACAGACAGACAGATAGCCATGCCTAGGTAGGTAGGTAGGCTCTAGAGGTCTGGGTTAGCCTAGAAAAGCAATATAGAGATCTATCATTTTAAAGTTTGTGTCATACTACTAACATTAATAGTACACTTCGATTAGTCAATACTAAGTTAGACATATAGTAAGCATACACCTAACATATTAATGATGTGGATAGAATAGTTATAATGTTAAATTAGCTATTAGGCTCTGCCAATAAGTTGTTAATATTAAATAACATTGTAAATGTAAACTTTTATTCAAAGTGTAGACATTGACATTGATAATGATCTTCTTATCCAAGTTATGCTAACAAATATCCAGTCTTTGGACCATATATAGCTCTGTATTCTGTTTTTACTTCACCAAAGAGCGGAGGAGATTAAGGTTGCAATGGAAGGCTGAACACTGAGAATACCCTCAAAATTAATAATCAAATAAGAAGTTAGAGGAACACAAAGAAGAAAAAAAACAGATAATGAAGGCAATTCAAAAACTTAGAGAAAAGATCGTCAGAGAAATATGAACAATGAAAGCTGAACTCTAAGACATAAAAATTTCACAGGAAAAATATAAGTAATGAGGTTGAACACTTTGAGGATAGATTATCAGATCTTTAAGAGAAAGTGGATAATCTGGAACATATGGCCAGTGAAGACCATAAAAAAAGAGAGACTGGCTATAAAAGCTGATGGATGACTCAAAGAGAAACAACCTCAAAATTATGGGAGTTCAAGAGCAAACTAAAGACAGAACAAAAGGCTTAAAGGACATGTAGAATGAAATTCTAGAAGAAAATTTCCCAAATCTAAGGAAAGAAATGAGCATTGAACTACTGCAGGCATTCAGAACTCCAAACAACTTTGACTGAAGAGAACATCCCCAAGGCACATCATAATTAAAATACTAGAGACCCAACACAAATAGAGAATATTAAAAGCTGTAAGAGAAAAACAAAGGGTGACCTACAAAGACAAGCCCACCAGGATAACTGCAGTTTCTCAATGCAAATTCTAAAGACCAGGAGATCATGGATGATATTCAAGTGCTAAGAAAGCATAAATGCCAACCCCAATTGGTATTTTCAGCAAAATTATCTCTAAAAATAGCAGTAGAAGTTAAAGTTTTCCATGATAAATAAAATCTAAGAAATTCACATCCACTAAACCAGCATTACAGAAAATACTTAAAGGAATCTCTTAGGGAAAAGGAAGACCAATAGCACCAAAGACCTCAGAGAAAAGGAAACAGCAAAAAGAGGAGAATGAATAGATAAGAGACTGAGTCAAGCAAATCACACTGGTGCACTAATTATGACAAGATATAGCAAATACATCACAATAATAACATTGAATGTCAATGGTCTCAACTCACCCCTCAAAAGACACAGACTGGCTGACTGGATCAAAAAACATAAACCTACAATTTGCTGCCTACAAGAGACACACTTTACCCATAAGGAAATACGTAGACTAAAAATAAAAGGATAGAATTCAGTACTACATGCAACTGGACCCAGGAAACCAGCAGGGGTAGCTATACTATTCTCACAGCAGACTTCAAACCAAAACAGATCAGGAGAGACAAAGATGGACACTATATACTGGTTAAGGGAACAATACAACAGGAAGAAATCACAATTATTGATATATATGCTCTCAATTCTGGGGCACCCAATTTCATAAAACAAAAATTATTGGGCTTTAAAGACCATGTAGGACCCAATACAATTATAGTAGGGAACTTTAATATTCCACTATCACAGAAATATAAGTCAACTAGACAGAAAATCAGCAAAGAAATACAACAGTTTAACAACACTATGGTAAACCTGGACTTAAAGGATATCTACAGAGTATCCCACCTACCACCAGTGGAATACACTTTCTTCTCAGCAGCACATGAAACATTTTCTAAAATAGACCATATTCCAGGCTATAAGATATGCTTAAGCAAGCACAGAGGAATTGAAATAATTCCTTGTCTACTCTCAGATCATAGCGGAATAAAACTGGAAACCAACAGTAAAAGAAACAGCAGAAAATGCACAAATACATGGAGACTAAATAACCTACTACTGAACAATGGGTCACAGAAGAAATCAGGAAAGAAATCAAAAAGTTCCTAGAGTTGAATGATGAAAAAAGCACATCATATCAGAACCTATAGGATACAATGAAAGCATTCCTAAGAGGGAAATTCATAACCATAAATGCACACATCAAAAGAACACAGCAATCCAAGTAAATAAATTAATGATGCGCCTCAAAGTACTAGATAATCGAGACTACTCTAAACTAAAAAGTAGTAGAAGAAAATAAATTATAAAGATCAGAGCAGAAATCAACAAAATTGAAACAAAAAACCACAAAAATTAATGAATTGAAGAGCTTGTTCTTTGAAAGAATAAACAAGATTGATAAACCTCTAGCTAAACTAACCAAAAGTAGTAAAGAAAAGACATGTATCAATGCAATTAGAAATGAAAAAGGTCAGCCTGGGCTCCATAGTGAGTTCAGGACTAGCCTGGACTACAGAGCGAGACCCTGTCTCAAAAAAAAAAAAGAAAAGAAAAGAAAAGAAAGAAAAGAAAAGAAAAGAAATGAAAAAGGTGAAATTACAATGGACACTGCAGAAATTCAGAGAATTATAAGGAACTATTTTAAATACTTATACTCCAACAAATTTGAGAACTTAAAAGAAATAGATAACATTTAAACACATACAAAATACCAAAATTGAACAAAGAAGACACAGAAACCTTGAAAAAATTCACAACACATATGGAAATTGAGGCAGTCATAAAGTCTCTACCACAAATACAAGTCCAGGATTGGGTGGATTCACAGCAGAATTTTTTAGTACTTTAGGGAAGAGCTAACGCCAATGTTTCTCAAACTATTCCATGAAGTTGAAAGAGAAGGAACACTAACAAACTCATTTCTGGAGGCTAGCATCACCCTAGTACCAAAACCAGACAAAGACTTAACCAGGAATGTAAATTATAGACCAATCTCCTCAATGAATATAGATGCAAAAATCCTGGGTAGGATTCTGGCAAATATAACCCAGCAAGTAAGATCATACATTGTGATCAAGTGGGCTTCATTCTTGGGATGCAAGATTGACTTAACATACGTAAATCAATTAATGTAATACATCACAACAATAAAAGCAAGAACAAAAACCACATGATCATCTCAGTCAATGAAGAAAAGGCCTTTGACAAAATCCAACATCCATTAATGAAAAGAATGCTGAAGGAAAATAGGTATAGTAGGATCATACCTCAAACTGACAGAAGCCATATTTGCCAAACCCACTGTAAATATCCTAGTAAACGGGGAGAAATTGAAAGCCTTCCCCCTTAAATCAGGAAAATGACAAGGCTGTCACTTTACCATTCCTATTCAACACAGTCCAGAGCAATCAGGCAAGAGAGTGAAATAAAGGAAATATGTATTGGGAAGGAGGAAGTCAAACTATTCTTATTTGCAGATGATATGACTATCTACATAGAAATCCCCAAAAACTCCACCATGATACTCTTAGAAATAATGAACAAATTCAGCCAAATTGCAGGATACACAATCAATACTAAAAAATCAATAGCATTCCTTTACTCTAACAATGAACCTACAGAGAAAAGGCTCAAAATAGTAATTCCATTCTCAACAGCCCATCAAAAAATTAAATACCTAGGAGTAAACCTAACCAAGAAAGTGCAGAACCTATACAGAGGAAACTGTATTATATTCAAGAAAGAAATTCAAGAAGACATCAGAAAATGAAAAGATATACCATGTTCTTGGATAGGCAGAATTAATATAGCCCAGACTGATATACACATTTAATGCAATTCCTATCAAAATACCAATGACCTTTTTCACAGAACTTGAAAAAACAAACCTTAAATTTATATGGAACCAAAGGGGACCAAGAATAGCCAAAGCAATCCTGAGTAATGAAGCAAGGACAGGAGGCATCACAATTCCAGACAACAAGTTATATTACAAAGCAACAGTTTTAAAAATTATATGGTATTGGCATAAAAACAGGTTGACCAATGGGATAGAACTGAGGATGCAGAGACAAACTCAAGCACCCTCAGCTACCTGATCTTTGATGAAGGAGCCAAAAGCATACATTCTTTAACAAACAGTGGTGGGAAAATTAGATGTCCACATGCAGAAGAATGAATCTACACACACCTGTCACCATGCACCAAAATCAAATCAAAGTGAATCAAAGACCTAGATATCAAAACCAAAACACTGAGCATTCTAGAAGTCAAATTAGTCAAAAATATAAAGGATCTAAGTGTAGGCAAGGATTTTCTTAATAAGGCACATAATGCAAAAGAAAATAGCTCCCAAGGGCTGGGGGAATGTCACAGTAGTTAAAGTGCTTGCCTATCAAGCATGAAGCCCTGGATTCAATTCCCCAGTGCCACATAAACTGGGCATGGTGGTACACGCCTATAATCCTAGCACTCAAGAGATTGAGGCATGAGGATTGCTATGAGTCCAAGGCCAACCTGGGCTCCATAGTGTGTTCAGGACAAGCCTGGGATATAGAGAAAGATCCTGTCTCAGAAAGAAAGAAAGAAAGAAAGAAAGAAAGAAAGAAAGAAAGAAAGAAAGAAAGAGAAAGAAAGAGAGAAAGAAAGGAGAAAGAAAGAAAAAGAAAGAAGGAAAGAAATAGCTCCCAGAATCAATAAATGCAATTATATCATATTAAAAAGTTTCTGCACAGCAAAGGAAATTATCAACAGAGTGAAGAGAGAGAACCAACAGAATGGGAAATAATTTCACCATGTATACTTCAGATAAGAGGCTAATAACTAAAATATACAAGAAACTGAAGAAAAATGGATTCCTCAAATACAAAGACCCAATTTAAAAAATGGGCAACAGAAGTAGACAATTCTCAGATAAAGCTCAAATGTCCAGTAAATATATGAAAATACATTAAACATCCTTAGCCATTAGAGAAATGCAAATCAAAGCATACTAAGATACCATCTAACCTCAGAAAGAATGGTGTATATCAAGAACCTGAACAGGAGTCGATACTGGCAAGGCTGTGGGGAAAAGGGAACCCTCTTACACTGCTGGTGTGAAAGCAAACTGGTACAACCACCACTGGGGGAAGTATGGAAATTCCTCAAAAGGCTGGAAGCAAACATCCCTTTTGATCCAGCAATACCTCTTCTGGGAATCTTTCGAAAAGAGTTAAAAAGCATCATATAAAAAAGACACATGTATACTTATGTTCAAAGCAGCATAACTAACAATAGCTAAAATGTGGAAGACAACAAAATACCCAACAACAGACCAATCAATACAAAACTTGTGTTATATGTATACAATGAAGTACTACCCAGACAGATAATTTAGAGGCCTTTGCAGGTAAATGGATGCAACTTGAGACCATCATGTTCAATTAATTAAATCAGACACAAAAGGCTAAATATCAAATGGCTTATCTAATATGAGAAACCCAGAATACAGTCATTTGATAGAACTAAATGAGGTGAATATTGGGAGTTGGAGGGAGGGAGAGGATATGGAAGGGTCAAAAAAGGGAGTGGGGAAGGATTTATTATTTTTAATCATTTTCTTGGAGACAGAGTCTCACTCTTTAGTCCTGGCTGGTCCTGAACTCACTCTGTAGCCCAGGCTGGCCTAGAACTCCCGCCAATCCTCCTGCCTCAGCCTTCCAGGTGCTGGAATTACAGGCATGCACTGCCATGTCCAGCTTATGTGGTATTGGGGAATGAACTCATGGCCTTGAGCTTGTGAGGCAAGTGCTCTAACCGCCGAGCTATTCCTCCAGCCCCAGGGGAAGGGTTTATAATGCTGAAGAGATATATGTGTGCACAATAATTGAGTAAGCTCAATGTAAACATTACATATCACACATATACATATTAATAAAATAGGGGGAAAAGTTTACTAACAGACATTTTCGTATCTTCTATGCATCATTACAGTACCACAAAGATGAATTTCACTCTCCTAATAATATCTCCTAAACTTCATTTATTTCCTAGAAACCAGAGAGCTCACTCCTTCTCCCAGCACTGAGGAAAGGATCATCCACCTGAGGACAGAAAGAGAGGCCTCGCCAGTAATAAACCTTGCCGAAGCCTTGATCTCATACTTTCACTGCCCAAATCTACCAGAAAATAAATATTTGTTGTTTAAACCAACCAATCTGTGGTATTTTGTTTCTTCAGTGTATTAATCAGCCCAAATAAATCAGTGTAACCAGCAACAGAGAAGTAGGAAGGCCTAAGTTTTGGAAGGAGCGGGGTGTGGAGGCTCTCAGGGAAGCACTGGTCATTGGCTCCTTCTCACCAGCTACCCACAAAAGTCTTCTCCAGAGGGCAGCCTTGGTGTTACCAGCCGGAACGGTGGGTGGGGGGTCTTAGGTAACTGGACCAACACTTTTTTTAATGGTTATATAATCTGAATATGTATTAGAAAACTGTAAGAATATTTCAAGCACAAGAGTAAATAGACACTTGCTTTTTCTTTTGTCCTTTTTGGTTCTGAGGATTGAACCCAGTACCCTTAACTGAGCTATATTCCCTGCACACTTTTCGTCTTTATTTTGAGACAGGATCTCATTAAGTCACCAGGTTGCTCAGGCTGTGATCCTCCAGCCTCGGCCTCCCAGAATGCTGGGATCACAGGCCTGCACCAGCAGGCTCACTCAATTTTGCTTTTCCTTATTATTTGGCTTTTATTTATTTATTGTACTGAGAATTGAATTCAGGGCCTTCCCACTGAGCTACATCCCCAGCTCTTTTTATTTTTTATTTTGAGACAGAGTCTCACTAGTCACTAAATTGCCCAGACTGGACTTGAACTTGGATCATTCTGACTCAGCCTTCCAGAACGCTGAAAGCATGGGAATGCACTGTCATCCCAGCTTTTTGTTGTTTTCTTGTTGTTTTCAGACAGGATCTTGCTATGTAAGCCAAGCTGAATTTGAACTTGCTATGTAGCTCAAGCTGGCCTTAAACACTCAATCGTCCTGCCTCTGTCTCCTGACTTACGGGATTACAGGTTTGTACCACCATGCCCAGGTCAAATTGAGATTTTAAAAAAGTGAACTGAAGCAATGCCCAGCGTTGTTGGCCTAGAATTCCAGCACTCTGAGACAGCTGGGCAGCTTGGCCAATATAGTGACTTAGTGAGACTCTGTCTCAAAAATAATAATAAAAATGGAGCCTGGGATGTACCTCAGTGTGAAGGCCCTGGGCTAAATAAATAAATAAATGTACATGGGAGCTGGGAGTGTGACTCCATGGTTAAAGTGCTTGCCTAGTGTGCTCGAGGCCCTGGGTTCGATTCCCCATTACCTCATAAAAACTAGTCATGACTTCCAGACAAGGTGGCAGCTGAGTAACAGAACTGCACAATGGTTCATTTAAAAATTTGAAATACAGCTAAAAACTGCCTGCTTGGAGTGATCCACTTGGGACCCTCTCCCACATAGTACTCTAGTCTTCACTTCTAAAAAAAACCAAAACAAAACAACAAAAAAAAAACCCTGTTGTTCTACAAAAAGAAAGGGGGCGGGGAGAGAAAGCAAGCAAGCAAGAAAGAAAACTGCCTGCTCAACTTAACTAAGAGAGGAAGGAGAGCTTCAGAAATTGACAGGAAGCCACAGGAAAACTCTAAACCCCATAGATGCATCAGAAGCTGAAGCAAACACGGGCCTAGGAAGCTGCCCCAGGCCAATGGTGAAGGGCTGTGGGCTGCCAGTAAGCTGAGAGACAGGAGCCTCAGACTGAGGTCAGGGTAAATCCTCAAGAAGCAGGAACTGATAGCAGCTGGTAGCCCCAGCTCCAGAAATAAGACTGCAGGTAGAGCAAACTGCAATCGCACTATGAGTTTCCCTTAGAAAAGGCCTCCTGAAGCTTACACCAGAGCGAGAGAAGCAGTGCTCGGCAGCCATACCAGGCAGTGATGTAGGTAGGAGCCATTTTGAAAATAATCTGTCTGAACTGTTTAGGGGAAAAGAAGCCACAGACAGGTCATACATCAGGGATTTTGAGGACATTCTTTAACAGTGCCTAGGAAGAAAATGGTACAAGAGACAGTTGCAGGGAGAAAGGCTGCCAACCTCCTGAATGGCTTAGGTGGTAGTGGGAGCACCTCATAGGGTAGAGAGTCCTGCCTCAGGGGAGCAAAGCTAAGACAGATAGGAGAGCTTTGCTGAGGGGACTGAGTGTGAACTAGACACACTGGAGTCCATTCAGACTGCTAGCTTTCCACTCACGGCCTACTCCCAGCACAGAACTCAGAGAATTTTCAGCTCCCCTCCCACACCCTCATACATGTTTAAAGAAACCTCTTGTATAGGCCACTAAACTGAAGTCACTCAGCAATAGAATCATGGGAAGACAAGGCAACAGGACACACACAGAAACATCTGAGTCTCCACACACTAATGTCATGAGCCCTAAAATAGCGGAACTCATAGGAAAGGAGGTCAAAAAGTATGGTCATCTGGCAAACACAGAAGGGAAAGGATACCAGAACAGGACAAAGTGAAGAGAAGAACCCAATGATGCAGAGTCTGCATTGGACAAACTTTGGGAGTTAGACAAATTTTATTTTCTCAGGACTATATATACTCAAAAGCAGGAGGAATGGTTACTATAGTTCATCAGATAGGGGAACAGCTGCATGCTGTGATCTAATTCTTGTCATACACCAAGAAAGTTGTACACATGTGGAGGGTCATTATGTTAGCACAAAGATCACTGTGTGCCAGGGCAGGAAGGTAGTTGCACACCTGAGCAAGGCATAATGCTCACTATGTTCTGGAGCAAGGGCAGCTTAATTGTTTATTAACAGTTAATCCTTGCCTTGTCAGCTATGCCCTTGTCTCCATGCCTGTTCCAAGTAAGTTTCAATGATCTGGCCTCCCACAAAGAAAAGCAAATAAGCCAGTTGCTTTCTGCAAACAGCCAGGAAAAACAAGATATTCTCAAAGAAATGCAAGCAGTGATCAGTGGGCTTAAAGAGGAATTTACTACAAAAATAGTGGTTCTAATGAATACAAAACTTACTGAGCATATAAAAGATGTACATAAAAAGTTGGTTGAGGTAAGTAAGGCAATGCAAGAAATGAAGGAACAATGATCAGCAGGCTTAAAGAGGAACTTATTAGGTCTTTTGCCCCTGCAAGAGTCCATCTTTCTTCCTTTCTTTCTATCTCTCTTTCTTCTTCTCTTTTCATCCGCATTGCCCCTCTCGTGTACCCTGTTGACTGACTGAGCAGTCTCGGTCAATTATGAAATATATTATGTTTAAAATTTTGATTGAGATAAAATCTTGTGACTTTGGGACTTCTGGTCAAGATGGTGGCTGAGTAACAGCACAGCACAATGTCTCCTCAACTCACTTAAAAAGTCAAGAAGATAGTTAGAAAAAGCATGTTTGGTGTAGCTAGGAAAGAGAGGAGCAACCCCAGAAACTGAAAGGCAACCAGTGGGAGGTCAGAAACTCCGAAGGATCATCGAAACCAGAGGGAAAAAAAATCCCCGCAGTCCAGAAAGCCACCTCAGCCGGCTGCAAACAGCTCCCAGAGGAAAGCTCGCGGGGACCTGAACATCTAACTGAACAGAGCAGGGAGAGGACAGAGCTGGGAGAGAACAGAGCACACAACAATGGGAGAAGAGGCTGTGGGCGGGTCAGAAGCAGCCCCGACTGGGCGGGGCCCCGAGCTGCCGGCACCCACAGATCACAAACAAGGTCCGGAGGCCAGAACCACAGCCCGAGGTAAGCACGGATCCAGATAAGTGGGAATTATTGGCTGCGGGAGGCCCCAGCCTCAGAAGCACCAACCCGTAGGTGTGTGTACTACAAATGCAGCGTGCACTCCCCCCAGAAAAGGCTCCGGGATCCTAGATCAGAAATGGGGCTCAACAGCAGTGGCAGGCAGTGACGTCAGCAGGAGCCATTCTCTTTCTTGCGCACCAGAGATAGTCAGAGGTAGCAGAACCATGGGGGAAACGTGGTAACAAAATCTTATACAAAAAGATCTGACTCCCAAGGGGAGGGTGAAAGGGGAGCTGAAATTGAAGAACCCAAAGAACCCAAGGAAGAGATGGGCAAGAAGAATGGTGACTTATGGGCCCAGATAGTCAGTGAATTAAAGCAAGAATTAAAGCAGGAATTAAACCAGGAAGCAAAGCAGGAAATAGACAGCACAAGAGCTACAAGAACACTTAGCTAAGCAAAAAGCAAGCCTTGAAAAGAAATTAGAGGAGACCAAAGAAGAAATGGGGAAGCGCAGTTACAAATCTACAAAAAGACCTGAAACCCCAGGAGATGAAATCAGGGTAAATAAAAATGAATATGGCAAAAATGATGGCAACTTCTGGGCCCAGAAATTCAGTGAATTAAAGCAGGAAATAAAAAAGACAGCAGAAGAGCTACACCAATACATAGATAAGCAAAAGCAACTAGAGGAGACCAGAGAAGAAATATACCAGAAGATAATGAGGACAAAAGAAGAAATTAGAGAAGTACACAACAGAGATATAGAAAAATTGAATGCAGATATTCAGGAAATGAAAAACACTTAGGTAATAATAAACAACCACTTTAAACAACTTCAGAATAGTATGTCAGACCTAGAAAATAAAGTGACTAAGCTGCAACATACAGGCCATGAAGAACACAAAGTAAATAAAGAAAGCGAATCATTACAATGGCTGATAGATATTCAAGGAGAAATAACATCAGAATTATGGGAATCGAGGAGAAGACTGAGGACAAAACAAAAGGCTTAAAGGACATGTTTAATGAAATTATGGAGGAAAATTTCCCAAATCTAAGAAAAGAAATGAACATGGAACTATTGCAGGCATATAGAACACCAAACAACTTTGATCAGAAGAGATCCTCATCACGACACATTGTAATTAAAATTCTAGAAACCCAACACAAAGAGAAAATACTAAAAGCAGTAAGAGAAAAACAGAAGGTGACCTACAAAGATAAACCCATCAGGATAACGGCAGATTTTTCAATCCAAACTCTAAAAGCAAGGAAATCATGGAGCAATGTCATCCAAGCACACACACACAAAAAAGCCAACCAAGACTGCTATATCCAGCAAAATTATCTTTTAATTTAAAGGGAGAACTTAAAACTTTCCATGACAGACACAGCTTAAAGGACTTTGCAGCCACTGAGCCAGTATTGCAGAAAATACTTAAAGGAAACTTGGAAAGTGAAAGGGAGACCAGCGACACCAATGACCCCAGAGAAAAAGTGACAACAGCTAGAGGAGAATGAGTTGAGAAAAAAGTAGGTTAGTAATCAGTGAAATATGAGTAAATAAGAAATGAAAGTTAAGGAATTCTGAAATAACTAGATTTGCCTTCATATCTGTTGCTTTAAGTATATTTATATGGTATAGATTTAAGTTCATTTAATGTAGCAATGTGATATAGTTTTAACTTTGTTTTGTTGTAGCAATTCACTTATTAGGTCACTAATGAAAGTTTATCCTAAGGAAACTGATTGATGTAAAGATAACCTTGTGAATGTACAAATATGCACCTTCCAGTATTCAGCTAAGGCAATTGAATTT
>PVKB01006569.1:0-57986 GCA_004027205.1 Ctenodactylus gundi
ATCCACGATTAGTTTTTCAGCTTAGTAATTGCACTAATCATTTTTCACAGTTCATTTCTTAATTTGTGTCTTTTCCTTCTTTCAGAAATTTAACAGTTAGATACTGAGATTCCAGCATCTGGGAATAAATTATATGATTTTTATGACATTTACCAAGAGCCAAGGAGTTGGCCTAGCTCATTAGTCAGCTATGCATAATTTTTTCCATGTATTTTCATCATCGATTTTTGAGACATTTATTTGAACACTTTTGCAACAGTTGGTAGCTTTGTATGTTTTATGGGCCTATGTCCTATTATTTGTTTCTACTTTCAGTAGGAGTCATTTTCTTCCAACAATATATTTCAATTGTGTAGTCACGAATAGAAACTAAATGATTATAAATATGCAACCCATATTGCTGTGACTTGAAGGTTTGTCTCCTCCAATATCATGTCAAAATTTCACCTGCCAGGTAACAGTGTTGAAAAGTGATGGAAACTTTAAGAGATTCTTGAGTTATGAGAACAGAGTTTTCATGGAGAGACTAATGGAATTTAATAAGCCTGGGTTAGTTCCTGAAGGAGTCAGCACATTACACTCACTGGACCAGATTAGCTACCCTGAGTGTGGTTGTTATCAAAAAAGCCCACCACTTGTGGGGGTCTCTTCCCTGTGAGCCCCATTTTTGGCTTTCTGCTTTTCAGCTGTTAAGGTACGGCATGAAACCTCACCAGATGCATCCACCCAGCCTTGAACTTCTAACCTCAACACCTTTGAGTTAAATAAATTTCTTCCCTTTCCAACTTATCCAGTCTTGGATAATTGGTTATAATAACAGAAAGTAAATTAAGAGTAAGATTTATAATAAACAGCAAATGAGATCTGAAAAAAAACCTCAGTGATCT
This sequence comes from Ctenodactylus gundi, assembly GCA_004027205.1. NCBI lineage: Eukaryota > Metazoa > Chordata > Mammalia > Rodentia > Ctenodactylidae > Ctenodactylus > Ctenodactylus gundi. The sequence goes on from PVKB01006569.1 coordinate 888, forward strand.
GAAAATTACCAACAAATTTAGGGATGAAGTATAAATTTTGAGAAACATTATTTTGGAGGAATCATTGTGTTGGGAACCTTTTATATCTTATAGCATCTAGTTTTCAAGCATGGCTCTAATTTTGTATTGCTAGTATTAGGTTAAAGAAGGGCTCTGACAGAACCAAAGTAAGATCAAGAGAGAAAACGGAGTGCACATTTCCGACCTTATGTCTGGGAAGCAGGTTCAAGTGTAAGGCCCCAAGGTCCCATATCTGGATAGCAAGTGCAGACACAAGGCATAAAGCCCTGATTGTCAGGTGAAAAGAGGTTTTATTTATTGTAAGTAGAGAAGCCACCATGTGGGTTGGAGTTTGACAGCAGGGAACAGAGAGCAACTGCCCAGCAGGTTGAAAGAATAGGACGATGAGCTACAAGTTCCTGGGAGATGGGTCCACCTAGGGGTCAGGGTGGTCTTTACCAGCTTGCAGAATGCAGACACCAATAGAGTTGTTATTCCAGAGCTGGAAAAGTCAGGCTACTACGGCTAGAAGGGGATGAGTGAGTAGCTCTCCATAAGCCAAAATAATGCACAAAAAGCGAAGCTGTGAATGTGGGGATGGCCAAGAAGTTCAGCACAAAGCCACAGCACAAGAACCCCACAGCTAGTTCCTACTCTGCAGATGGGAAGCTGCTCTCAGAAGCAATTTTAAGCTCCCCTACGCTCATACTCATGGCAAGTGGAAGAGCCAGGACACATTCAAGTGAACAACTTTTGCCCCAGGATTAAGAAATGGGAAACTGAAGTATTAATAACGTTATTTTCTCGGTTTGCAATGGTTAGCCACTATGACCAATCTATGCATTAAGAACAAAATGTTAGCAAATTTCATTTGTCAGTGTCCTCTGCCTGTTTCTTAACAAAGCCAAGTTTTTTACCTTCTTAAAAAAAAAAAAAAAACACTGAAACAAAAACTAAACAGTAAGGACAACAACAATACAAGAAATCCATTGCAACTTTGATAAACTTCATTTTTCATCTTGATGTGTTTGCTTTAACTTTGCAACTGATTTTCTCTGTTCTTATGCAAATGAGTGTTGCAGTCATCACCCCCCACCCCCCTGTATTTCCACCCCCACAATATGCTTACTGTCACGGAAAACAGTCATCCTAACAAAAGCTGCTGCAGATAACACTATCACAAATACTGCTGTAATAAAATGACAGCTTTCTTCCAGAGTGTGGAGGATTCCTGCAAACATTCTTATTAGTAACAATCTACCATCACATAATTCGTATGGTATGAGGTAGACAGCTTAATATCTGCCTTTATTTGTTATCTTTAAATGAGGTGATTAATAACTCTACTCCTTACTCTCCCGGCATTTTAAGATTAGAAGACTTAGAAGAGAATACTTGTGCTCAGTATAAAGAACAGAGGCGTTCGTCAATCTGGTACATCTTCCTCTCCATTTGGTTCTTGTTGAGTAGAGCATTAGTTTCCTTGATATAGTCATCAATGTTTCAAAGCAGCATTAAAGTTGCAAATCAGGTCTAAACCCACTGTCAGGGTCAAAGAGCATGCAAAATCAGCCATGGATCAGCCTTACAAAGCCATCCTCACTTTTGCTAATGACAGCCAGTTATGAATGAGGTGGGTCCTGCTCCAGTCCAGAGAAAACAGTGCTCTTCCACGGCTTAACCTCACTACATACAATTTACCTTCTCCTTATATGAAATGACATTTTAGAGAAACACTTTTTGTTTGAAAATAACAAAGTAACCAGAAAGTATACTACAAAGTTTAAAATCTAAACCTTCCACGTGACTTTGCTTCTAACTAGGCATGTGAACTAGTTCTCAGACTTGTTATCTTCCTGTAACTCATTTTTCTCATCTATTAAATGAAAGGCTGATAATTAACATATTTTATTTAACAAGAATTAGTTGGAATCCACCACACTCCAAGTCAGATTCTTGGAGTTATTTTATAGAGATAATGCCCCTAGATTCCCTGCTTCAAGGACTGTGGCACCTGGTGGGAGGACATAGACAAACATCAACAACAGTAATTTGATGTGATGATCTTTAATGAGCCTTCCAATCATAAACTAAAATGAATGTTTCCCTTTGTCTGCAATATATGTGTATGTAATATATCTACACGTCCATGAGTGGATTAAGTGCAGAAACCTCAAGCAGACCCAGACACCAAAGTGAAAATTCTCAATTACAGAAGCATGACCACCTAAAATAAGAATGATAGTATTTCCTTCCGGGATTTCACTTATAGTTACTTTGGTCCTTTCGGAGAGAAGCTACTTGTGAGAGATTTTTAAAAGACTTTCCTGTTGTTGAATAAATGGCAGTGAAAAATACTTTTACTGCAGTTTCATAATTACCTGGCAATTTCTGAAGCCAGTTAACTTCTGATGAGAGTTCGGTGTTACTATTATAGCAATCAAGAGATGACCGTCCTTGGCAATTTATTTCCCTGATGTTCAGGAAGTGAATTGGAGAATTCTCTAAGAAAAGTAACATACAAGCACATCAACCCCCAGGCTCAGACTTCAAATGTCTAAACTGACTCCTGTAACTGCCACTTTCTAAATAAATAAGGAACAATGCTAAAGAAGTCAGCAGATCTCCGTGGGAATGCATTATTTATCTTTTCATTTGAAAAATAATGATTATGACTCTCTATTGCATAGGAGGTGAAGAATCTGGGAATGCCTGTAGCCTTTTAAAAAGTATACACATGGGAGATGAGGTATGTTTGAAGAAAATTAAATGTGAAAGATATAATTGTTGGGGGTCCAAAGTTCCAAAACATAATTGGGATCAGTTCTAAACTACAAGGGCCTTGAAAATGACTTATTCCCTTCGACCCACTTTTAGAGATGAATGAACCAAGACCAATCAGTGGGAACATTAAGTAAAAGTGGTACCATGTTGTACACACATACATCCCACCAAGTACTGGGAGCTGAAAATGGCAGTCATGTAGAGTTCAGCAAGCCTCAGCATAGAGACTATTTCGGAGATTTTAGTTTCATGGTTTGATATGTTTACATTGACTACATATAGTCTATTAATTCGTGGCACGGTTTCTTTATATATTCAGTTTTCTGGTTAAAAAAGTCTTCCCTGGGAAAACTGGTGAGATGGAGCATTTAAAATATAAACCATAACTTTATAAATATGTGAATTACAGCTATGCAATCCTCTGTGCTCCCCTCACTGCAGGCCTCCCCCAGGGCCTGCTTGAAACTTCTGTCCCAGAACTCTGAAAACCAGCTGGACATTGGAAAGAAGGTGCCTCCAAGCCAACCAGGTATTTTCTGTCCTCCATCACTCACTCCAGTTACCTGTGCACAATTTCAAAACGTAAAAGCTGCTCTGATCTCTGGGAGGAACACTGATATGTCCTTGCATACATTTCTGCCCTTTCTCTGAACACAGCCACAAACCACACTTGTCTCCAGACTCTGTTTTCATGATGTTTATGTGATTAACAGCTTGAGTAACACAGTGTTTCTCTCAACAAAAGGTAGGTGGGTGTACAGACCATTTTAAAAGGGTCAAGTTCTACCAGCTCAGGATTCCTCTTCTCAAATACACCCACTGTATGTACAGATATCTTCCTGGTGGCCTTTGAGAGTTGAGCCTCAGGGACAAAATGCTGGATATCCAGATGTTTCACTTACCACAAAAAGTCTTTCACCGCTCTGACCTGAAAGTGTTATGTCTTCCCCTAGACCACAGAGAACTGTGGCAGTTTAATTCACTGGTGCTTACTGAGAGTTCAGAGAGTTCTTCCCAGCCCTTGACAATAGCTGCTATGACTTGCTCACCAACATCTCTTTCAGCATGGAGAATTGCCTTAATCTTATCCCTGCTGTTAAAGACTGATTTACAAATATGCCCATGATGTTGAACTGACAAAGCAAAATGAATGAAAGTATTGGAGAAGGCTTCCTAAGTATTTTCAAATCAAAGAAAATAATTACTGTGTGGTAATTGGAAACTTTTCTGACTTTAGGACCTGCAGCAATCCGACAGCTGTGAGGCTGGACAATATGACTCCTTATTGTTCAAGGAAATTTTGACTGTAGCTTAACCTGCAGTTTGAATGGCAATTCGAGATTCTTCTGTTAATTTTAATCCACATGCACCTGCTGGTGGAGTGGGCCGTGCAAGTGGTCTGTAAGTGATACTAAGTGTGTCCACACATTCCCTTTGATCCAGGACAGTGAGACTTCTATGTTTCCAACTATACTGATGAAGATCATTAATTACTTATTTTGCATTATTTTATTTTTTCCAACAACATACATGTAAAGTATAAAACTTATAATGAGCATTTAAAATTTTTAAATTAAATAATGCCCAAATTACAACGTTATTAAGTAATAAAACATTAACTGTTTCACAGGTGGCCTCTCTCCACTTTGCGGGCCCATCTCAATCACAGTCTCTTCCTCTCCCTCAAGACAGAATCTTGATCAGAATTTCGTCCTAAATATTGTCATATTTTTCTTCATATCCTCTTCCCAAAGCATGTACTCAATAGTCAATTTAGGTTAGTTTTAGTTTTGCCTACTTTCAAAATTTCTATAAATGGTCTCTCTCTCTCTCTCTCTCTCTCATATATATATATATATATATATATATATATATATATATATATATAACATTCATCAGCATCGTATATAGCTTCCATGTGTGTTATTTTCATTGTTGCACAGTATTTCGTTGTATAAATATGCCACCACTTCGATGCCACAGCTAGTTTCAATTTGGTTGTTTGTTTTGGGGACAATAACTAAAAATTCTGGCATCCAAATTCTTGCAAAGATATCTACTTCCTCCTTTTAAAAATTATCTAGACTGTTTTATCACAAGTGCAATTTTAAGGTCAAATGATAGGCATATTTTCTATGTTATTATTGAACGGCAAACATATTTTTTTTCTTTCTTCTATTTTTCTTTTGAGACAGTGTCTTACTCTGCTGTCCAGGTTGGTCCTAAACTCACTATGTAGCCCAAACTGGACTAAAACTCATGGCAGTTCTCCTGCATCAGCCTCTCAAGGGCTGGTTTTACAGGTATGTGCTACCACATCTAGTTTATGTGATGCTGGAGAATCAAACCCAAGGCCTCACACTTCCTAAGAAAGGGCTCTAATCACTTAACTATGCCCTCAGCCCATCACACATTTGTTTAAATACATAAATTAGTATTATCTAAAACTATATTAGATAATTGAGTGTGCCACACTATTTTCAATATATTGATTTTTTGGATTATAATTTTAGCTAAACAATTGAAATGATAATCTTGTGCTTCTTCTTAACAGTTTGCTGCTTAATAATTAAGCTGAAAATATTTTCCCATTTCTATGGCACTATGTGACTATGTTCTATTGTGATTTTCATGTTCAAATATTTCGATTCCTTCATTATGTCATCTTCTTTTTAAAAGTTTATTTGTCAGAGCTCATTATGCATTGTGGTATTGTTTCCAGACACTGTCATGCAAAAATATTCTTCCATCATCTTTGTCTTTCCTTATTTTCTTCATGGTGACTGATTGTGGCACCCAGGGATCCAACTACAACCTTAGGCCATTTTTTAATTTTAATTTTGAGACAAGATCGCATTTAGTTGCCCAGGCTCGACTTGAACTTGCAATTCTCCTGCCTCAGCTTCCCTGAGTGTCGGGATTACTGGCCTACATCACTGCCTGGCTTCTTTACAGCGATTTGGATGATATAAATTCAAAATACTAATTTAGGATCAATTTTTCCGTTATGGTAACTATGTTTTGGGTCTTTCTTTTTCTTCTGTCGGTGTTGGGGATTGAACCCAGGGCCTCATGCACGCTTTGCAAGAGCAACCTCTGAGTTACATCCCAGCCAAATGTTTCAATTTTAAGGTGTGTCCCACAAATTTTCTAGGCTGGCCTTGCACTTTGGAATCTTCTGCTTCTATCTCCTAGCAGATGGATTACAGTCATTCTCCATCACCCTTAGGGTTATGGTTTGGATCAGGAATGTCTTCAAAAAGTCTCACACATTTGGATGTTGTAGAATACCTACAGAACCAGGTGTTGTGAAGGGGTGGAGGCTGGTCAAGAGGGGAGAATACAGGTTTTTGGTGGGTTAGTGGTGTGTAGTAATTTATGGCTAAGAGGCTCATTAGAGGGCATATGTCCTGGACGGGGCAGATCATGGGGCTTAACCCTGAAGGGCAGAAAACTGGAGCTTGATCCAGAAGGAAGAGATCCCAGGAACAGGATATGGAAGGGCATACATGGATTTCACCTCTTCTCCTACTGTGGCTTCCTGTCTGCCATGCTGTGAATAGCCTTTCTTGGACTCAGCATTCACCGTGTGTTTCCACCATTTTCAACCCCCTGTGAACACAGTAAGACTTCTGAAATTGTGAGTTAAAGTAAAGCTTTCATCCCTTCAACTCTGGATGTGAGGTATGTCAGGTATTTTGCCCAGCAATTAAAAGGTAACTAAGACACTTAGCTAAAAATATTTTCTTCCTTCCTTCCTTCCTTTCTGTTTTTTCTTCTTTGCTTCTTTCTTCCTTGAATTTTTTTTTTTTTTTCTTTTCAGACTAGGGGAACACGTTCAATGGTATTCTATCACTGGGCTACAGCCCAGCCTTTTATCAGCATTATTATTATTTATTTGGAGACCAGATCTCACTAAATTGTGAGGACTGGCTGCACATTTATGATCCTCCTTCCTTACCTTCCTTAGTAGCGCAGAAAACATCCACTCGACTGGCCAGGTTAGAAATGCTTTCTTAAACTGAGGTTGTGTTCATAATCTATTACATTGTAGGAAAGCTTTCAAGATTTAGCCTTTGTGTTCAAGAATTTAATCCACATGAAATACACTGTATACATGCAGTAAACATCAGCCAGTCAGCTAAGTGTCCTTGATTCTCACTTATCTATAGTGGCACCTGTGTTGTAAATCATATGTCTGCCTTTAAATTCCTCACGCTGTTCATATAAAGGAAGATGTGATCACCACACCTTGCAAAGTCAGAAGTCAAAGTCTATTGTTTGCAAGATTAAAAGAGAAGTCTAGTGACTTTAACCATCTCAGAAGAGCAGAGACCTGCTCTTAAATAGGGGTTTGAAACAGCACAGCATCCAAGGAATTAAGGGACTATAAACAGTGCAGATGGAGTTACATAATCAGAAGATATGAGCTTAATTCAAGTCAGATTTTTATTGGTGAATTGGCATAAAAATATGGATCCATCACTCATTGGCTGCCTTTCAGAAGAGAAACCACACTGATTGGTAGGCTAAAAAAAAAAAAAAAGTTCTCCCTAAGGCAAGGTGATTGTCCACTTTTGGATAGGTTTAAGACTTATTCAGATGAATACTTGTTATCATAACTACAAAGTAATAGATCTTTTCCCAAGTTCATGGGAAACTTTTGAAACAATTCTATTAGTCTATTTGTTTCACAAGGCACAAATATCATATTGTGTTAATCACTTCAGCTTTACTATGATTCTTAGCATCCATCTGGTACAAATTCCTCCATGTTAATATTTTGCTTTAAGATTTTCTTAATTATTCTTGTCCATTTTACTTCTGAGTGGATTTTCTAACCATTTATTTTAGTTACACACACACACACACACACACACACACACACCCTGAGTTTGTGCTTGGATGCTAATGAAATTCCAAATCAATTTCAAAGAATTTCTATCTGTAATATTGTCTTCCATTCAAGGATATAATTCATGTTTTTAATTTGTTGGAATTTTCCTATATGCACACAAAATGTTTTAGAATTTTCTTCATAGAGGTCTGAAATATCTTTTGCTGGATTCATTACTCATTATATCATATTGTTTTCTCATAGTACAAATGACATTTATTCCTAATTACTAGCTCTACAGCATAAAATTTTGCAAATGGGTTTTGTGTTGATTTTTCATCTACTAATGTCTAATATTTCTTACACATTTTAATTATAAACAGATAATTTTTTCCTGAATTTGCCCTGTGCACAAAATACAATTTCCTTCGCTTCTTTCACTTCCATTTTTAAAATTTCTTCATTTTAAAATAATCATTATCTACATCACTGACAAGATCCTCCAGTGTGACGTTAAATAGAAACTGTGAGAGAGATGATTCTCCTAGTCACAGAGTAGACAACAGTCCTAAGCTTCCTTCTGTAATTACTGGTGGGCCTGCGACTCAGTCTCTCTCGTTTTACACATTGTAAGGAAAAAAATAAATGAAGCATACATGTTGTTTCCAGGTTTTACCATCCAAAAAATCACACATCATTCTTCAATTTATTCCTCATTCAGATCTATCAGCTAGGTGGAAGCTGAGGACCTAGGGTAAGGATAGCTATGAGATGAAAGGAGCCGCTGTACTGGAGAGCCACATCTGACCCAGAATCCTCACACTGAGCGAGGCACACACCAGTGGTCCCAGCCACCAACAAGCTTGAGAGCAGCCTGGGCAACTGAAGGAGACCATACGTCTAAAACTAAACCAAAAACAAAGCCCCAAACAAACACTGAATTGTGACGTAGGTCACAATCTGATGAAGTCACTTAGCCTGAAGAATTGAAATAAACTTTCTAATATCCAGCTAGAAATACAGTTTCTTGTTTGAGCTGCCCAGAAACATCTCTTGCCAAATATGAATATAGACTAATTATCTTTATTGTATTTATTTCTAGCTTATTATGCAGTGTTTAAATAATATTTGCATATTTTAATCCTCGAACATTTGCTGCATCCCGATACCCAAATTAAGACCAGCTTTTATAACTATAGTAAAATGTGTTCAGAAAACGGATATTGAGCAGATATTGGACACAGCGCTCTATACATCTCTTAGGTGCCATTTGAAACAAAATTGCTTAAATATGTTTTATACTTTTTGTTCAACAATATCTACCAACTTCTCAAACAAAGGCTAAGCCCTCCTATTTTTGCCTATGAGATTTTTATATATCTGTTAGGGCCCTATTGAGCGTTTGCCTTATCATTTCTGAGGATGTATTACTATTAGCATATCAATAAAATAATTGTATCTTCCTGACAAATTCAAGCTTTTCTCACTATAAAATGATTTCCAGGGCTGGAGGCATAGCTGAATATTTAAGAGCTTAGCTGGAATATGCAGGATCCTGGGTTCAATTCACCAGTACCACATAGACTGGGCATGGTGGCACCTCACACACTTATAGAAAGTAAACTAATAAATAATAAACAAAAAATAAAAGTCTGTACCACTGAGTCTGGCTCAAAAAAAGTGATTCTCTTTTACTCTAGGAATGATTTTGTCTTATACTTTGCTTTATATCCTATCAGTCTTTAGATAATAGTTTTATAGTGTATTTCAGTTTTTTTAAATTTCAGTATCTCTGGTCTTTATATATATAAAACTTAAATTATATTAATTAGATTGTTTTTGACGATTAGTATGATGATATTTATTTCTTTTTGAATGATATAACCCACGTACATTTCAATGTTTTCACTAGTGCATTTTAATATCTTCTTTCATACTTTCTACTTATCTTTTCCTTTTCTTGACATGATTAGTATTATTACTTTTCACTATTTACATTAAAGGAATTAGTTTTATTATTTATTTTAAATGCTTATTGAATTATAGTTAACATAACAAAGTCTAACATATCAAATTCAAAAGCAAAACAAAAAGCAGGAAAGGCTGAAAAGAAAGACATGGAAGGACCAATCAACACAGCAGATGAGAAGTGTATAGATCTTAGTATTGTGTGTCTTAGTATTGCAGCAGAATGAGTAAACGACTGAGTGGATAAAATCGTGTGGCCAACTGGTGTCATCCAACATCATTTTCGCTTTTCTTTTAGTCCTACCCAGTGTCACAAGAAAGTGCCCAGGAGAAAAACAATCCTGGATAAAGACTGAGAGGCACTGGTCAGACCTAATAACGTAGGATCTTACCGAGGATAATGCAACTATTATCTCTGTCTAATGCCAAACTTTCCCAAAAAGAAGACTGAAGTGAACTCCAAGTATAATTTTATTCTTGGAGTAGAACAAGTTGTTACTTGTTGGGAAGGGATTCTATCATGCTCCTTCTATCCTGCAAAAGGCAGAGATTCATACATATGCTGTAATTATTATATGTTGCAAGCATGTGTTTTCCTTTCCTGCCTGAAGGAAAGGGTCCTCATATTCACCCCCAAGCAAAGCTGCTTAAGTATCTTCATCAACTTTGCATCAGACAAAGGACCTTTGCACTGAATGAGGTGCAGACACAAACCTGTAGACCTTTGACATGCTGGTTGCCCAGGTACTGCTGGTAGACAGGGTAGGGGAAGCAATGGTCTTTTGGAACCATTCTCTGATGCATCAGATTGGAGATACAATTTTGTAAGTTTGAGGAGATGGTATCTTTTGGAAAGTAGTGAACAACTAAATGAATAAATACTACATGGTACTGTGCCCATTAGGCTGAACACAGGCCCATGAGAACCAAGAAGTAGGACTGGTCTAATATCCAATCATCACCAAAGACACATTTGGGAACTCATGTTTTGTGTCTCTACATAGTCTTTGTAAGATTACAGTTCTTTTTAGTGTCAGACAGGATGCTGTTCAAAGGAAACAATAGATAAAGAATACGTTAAAAAAATAAGGAAGACATCATCTCCCAGAGATTCCAGGGATTGAAAAGACTCAAAAGGAGTGAAGTATTTAAATAATTGTAGTCAGAATTCAAAAGGTTTTAAAAACACAGAGAAGAATCATCTATATGAAATAAATATGGGTTTTTTATTGGCAGAAATAGAAGGAGGGATTAAAAATTCAGAAAGGTAGGGAAGACTTTTAGGGTTAGGTGGTAATTGAACAAGATATTGGGGGAAAGGAAGTAGTTATCTGTGTGGATGGAAAGGTGAACACCATTCAGGCCAAAGGCAGAGACTCTTGTGTGCACAGGTTTCATCAGGTGGAACAAAGGTTGAGAGGGAAAGCCATGGGCCCGAAGGTCAGGCCACAGAGAGTGGGAAGACAAAGAGGATGCCTTTAATGCCAAGGATGCCCGGGGGCAGCAGGAAGTCATCAAGGGGTTTTAGCCAGGAGAAAGAGGTGATTCGATGTGCACTGAGGAAATTGAACCAGGAAGCCCCGTTCCTGCATTCCTTGTCTTCATACCATTCAGAAAAGAAAATTGTTCCTATTGACCACAATCCTCCTTCAGAGGATTTATAGACTTTTGGAGAAATTCCAGTGTAATACTCCAAATTCAGTACCAACTGCTGTCTTGAGAAAAAAATTGAAAGTAAGAGTTCATTTGGGGGAATATGTGTAATTCCCGTTTATTGTTTTTTGGTGGTGGGAGAGGGAAAAAGAAGTCACCTTAGAATTCTGAAAACTCAGGCTAATGAGAAGGCAAGGAACATCGTGACATCAATGACCAGCTGTCGAAGAAGCCCGATATTCATCACAGCAAGGAATCAAAGAGGTGAAAGGTTGGAAATTGGAGGATGAGGAAGGAGGTAGGAGAGCAAAATAGGGGAGGGGAAGGAATTGTGAAGTTGACGCAATATATATGTGCACAAAATTCTCAAGGTGACTGTAACCACTATGAATGGCACATATATACCAATAAAAAGGAGGGATGGAAAATAAAGGAGCGTGGCATTTTAGCCAGAGGGAATCCATCCAATGTCGCCGCATGCTAGTGGCCCGGGACCATGACGTCTCACTGGCCGATATGGCAATGCACACTGCTAGAACACTCTTACTGTGTTCTTTTTAATAAAGCTCTTTCAGGGCAAACCACACATTAAAAATAACCTGGGGAGGAATTTTTAAAAGAGCTTCACCAGATTGCCATCTTCAGCGATTTTGATTGGGTGGACTTGGGCACGCCTTCTTTTCTTTAAAGTTTCCCAATGATTTCACGTACAAACATAGTGGTCAACCGCTGCCCGAAGCCAAGCCTTCCCAGCTACAGAGCCCTGATGGGTACAACACAATAATCACACCCCGCTGCACTGTTCTTCCACTGACTTTGTTAACACCTCATGAAAGTTAGTCACAGCGTACTTCAGAAGAAAAATGAGCTCCTCTTGCATCTCTGCCTAGTACTGGTATCCGGACACCGGTAGGAAAAGCAAAGGAGGCCCACTTCTTCCTGGCTTGGTTAGCCTAGGGCTCAGGGAATACAGAAGCAGAATCGAGAAAGGAGCCCCTTTCCTGTAGGTTTTTATGTGTAGACCTATCCAGGGAAAATTATCTCTTCCTAACCGCCCCTGAGCTGCTACCTTTAAAACTTCATCGGCTTCCTTCTACTCACAGGAAGGTTTCCCCTTGCCTGAAGGCCTGGCAAAGCATCTCATTTTAAGAATGGAAACTGTGATTTTAGATGCATTTATTGAGCGCTGAGAACGCCACTTAGTTTGTACATAGATGCCAGCCCTCCAATACCAGTCTGTACAGAAGATTCTGCCAACTTTCAACAGAATGAGAAGGGCAGGAAGGTTAAGTAGGAGCTCCACTGAACAGACTTAGTATACTTACTAGACAGGCCAGGATCACTTGTCTGCCACATACTGAAGTCTCTGAGCCTCTACACTAATCTGGGCCAAGTGACTCTCAAATGTAAGCATGCTTCAGAATTACCTAGCAAGCTTATAGTTAACTACCTGCAAAGCCACAATGGTGAGCTTAGTGTGTCTTAAAAGCACAAATTCTATAGATAATAGAAAACAAATATAGAATAAAACCACACAGAAATGTAAAATTCCTGGATTCTCACCCTAGAATTTTTCATTCACTAGATGAGTTTCCCTATAACTGAGTCTCACAAGTTGAGAGAGAGGCACATGGTGATGGTGAAAGAACCGCCCTCTGAGGTCCACTCCTCCCAGGTAACCACACGGTGCAGTTCCTCCAACTGGGGTTTTGAGAACCAAATATGTCTGTTACCAACCTGTTTTATGATTCTACTCTTTTATCATAGTTAAATTAATTATTAGGTAACAAATGCAATATAATATTTGAGTGTTCGTTTTTTTTTCTTTGAAGGGTAAATAGGATATTTGGGAAATATCGTTAAAGGGTATTGCTTTTTGTATTTGCTTTGCTTAAATATATTTTTAAATGATGTTAATTTGTTGCAGGTCAATTAAGAAAATAAGAATGAACTATAAGGACAAGAGGATGCAAAAGAAGCATGATACTTCAGCATTCGTATTAAAGGTGTTTCCCAACGTGTCCAACAGCATCTCTTTAAAAATATTGAAACTAGAAAAAGTCTATATTTTTGCAATATATCAGAGTATTGGCATGTACCTGTGTGTGCATTCTTTAGGTAGTTCAAAAAGTTTCTGAAAAGATTTACGAAAAGGGAACTATCTTTTATGTGAATTCATATATCTTAGCTTTATAAGTTGTTATTTGTATGTGCTGAGTTCATACCTCAACTGAACAATATAGACTTAGGATAAATTATTTTTCCACACAGAAATTATAAATATTTCTCTTCATTTTACATAAGGACAGGTGGAAATGTTAATTAATCTGTGCAGTATGAAAACACTCAAAGCAAAAGGAAAAATTGAGCTTTGTCCAGGATTTGAAAGAATCTTCCATATTCTCTCTCTCTCTCTCTCTCTCTCTCTCTCTCTCTCTGTGCAAAGCATTGTAGACCAACATATCTCTGAATATATCACAAATATTTTTTGCCCAGAATGATTTTGTAAATGATTTCTTCTTTTTTGCCCAATATTTAATTAGATGAAAGTTTTTAAACATTTTAGATATTACATTTTTGTATTTATTTAATATATTAGGGCATTTTCTTTAAAAAGGAATTTCTATTATCATTAGAAGCTCTCCTTAAAGATATCAGAAGTCATATTTAATGTATTCAAAGTTGGATGTGCATGTATTATTTAATAAATATTTACTTTTTAGCTGATGACATAACACTATTAACTTTGACATATAGCTCTATTATAGACAGATATTATTGTATTATGATCTATGAAAACAACTATTTCCAGTCCCACCTGGAACACTCCTGGTAATTGACAAATTTTTTCTTTGTCCTCTCTATTGGGACTTACTTCAAACTTAGTACTAAATTTCTCCTAGATTGCAAATAATCACATTATATATTTACATTGGAAACCAAGGCCTATCTTATTTCGGCAAATGTTTTTCTGAAATCTACATGAAAGAAAAATGCTTCAAGAGATTCTTTTTCAAGTATACCTTAAAACTATGAGTAATTATAATTGTCAAAAGTACTAGTAGTGATGAACGCACAGAATAAAGCTACAAGATACTCTTAATGCAAGAGTAAGTATTTCAGTGGGCCAGGATAGGTTGCCAGAGAGAGAGACTCAACCATAAAGAAATGTTTTATCTAAAAAGAAAGATATTTAATATCAAAAGCAGGGCATAGGGTAAAGAACATCAGTTGTCACTTGAACAAAAATAATTGAGATTTGTATCTAATATTGTATATTAGATTTAAATAATGACTAAAAATCAGTCAAACATATACATAGAAGAGCAGAGCATGTTCCAAATGTATCAGCATTCACAGGAAGATTATCAGGATGTGCATGAGATTTGGTAATACACTGAAGATAAATGGAAACTTTTTTTTTTTTTTTTGAGGCAGTGTCTTCCTCTGTAGCCCAGGCTGATCCTGAACTCACTCTCTAGTCCAGGATAGCCTTGAATGCATAGCAATACATTCTGCCTCAGCCTCTCGGGTGCTGGGGTCACAGGCACATGCCGCAACACCCAGGTTTATGTGGTTCTGGGGAATTGAACTCATGGCCTTGCACTTGCTAGGCAAGCGATTTAACTGCTGTGCCATTCCTCCAGCCCGGATACATATATTTTCGATAGCCTAAACTATAAGACGGAAATTTAAACAACAAACACGAATAAAATAACTTGGGAAAGAGTGTTTCTGAAAATTGGACACAGATATAATTAGACTTCTGTCTTAGGTACTTTTCCATTGCTACAACAAAATACCTAATATGCACAACTATAGGAATAATAGATTTATTTTAACCCACAGTTTTGTAAGGTCACAGCTTGTTCATGGGGGGCCAGCAACAGTGGAAAGACACAACAGAGGCAGAGGTGGAGGCAACTCCTCAGAGCACTGGAAACACCAAGGCAAATCCCAATAGGAAGGGAGGAAGTAGCGTACGCCTTTGCAAGTCCTGTCCCAACGATCTTCCTCTTCATAGTCCAGCCTCAGTGTTCTGTGCTTTCCAGATCTAACACTCTCTTCCACCCCATACCTGTAATCTATAATCTACCACATGCCTGTCCTCCACCACATATTCATAATCCACTACACACCCATAATCCACCCCTGCGGACCAGGCTGCCCCTCGCGCCTAACTGTACATAGTTGCATAGACAATCCATATTCTCAGACCATTGTCAGAAGATTAGTAATTCAGAGAAGTACCACAAAAGTTTTTCAAGAACGCCAATGTCAGTGCTATCCTGGGGCACATATTGTTTCCTTTGGACTGGACAGTGGCTCTTGGATTTCCTACCAAAGAGATCTATATTGTCCAGGATATATCTTTCTCCTGAAAAGTCAGGAGAGCAGTGATAACCCCTTGGGGTATTCACAGTGCTGGGTAATTGGGGCTCCGATCCAGTGCTCCCTCTCAAGATCAGCTGGTTACCATGCATTCGGGAAGACCAGTCACTCTGATTTCTCTAGAAAACCAAAACAAAAGCCACCCAGTTGAAGATATACAAAGATTCTGGATGTACATCTATTAAAGAAAGTTCCTGAAGGTGAGCTATTACGTATACAACGATCCATGGCTAAAAACAACACATAGCAGAGACCTATGTGTACCCATCTTCACAGCAGTACAACTAACAATAGCTAAAATGTGGAAGTCACCAAAATACCCATCAACAGACCAAGGGATACACAAACTGTGGTATTTATACACAATGGGATACTATGCATCTATAAAGTCCAACAGCATGGAGGCCTTTATGGGCAAATGAAAGAAGTTTGAGAACATCATGCTTAGTGAAGTGAGTCAGAAGCAGAAGGTGAAACATCGAATGGTCTCTCTGAGAGACCAGATCACAACTCTTATGGAACTTAAAATGAAAAACAAAGTGAAACAGGGGAGTAGGGAGGGGGAGGGAGGGAGAGTACAGTAGGCAGAGGGATAAAAGGATAGTGGGAAAAAGTCCTTGTCACCTTGACAAGATACGTACGTGCACAAAATGCTCAACTTCATTATAAACCTTAAATTTTGCACTTATACATATCAATAAAATGGGGAAAAATTAGAACAAAGATTCATGGCTAAAACATGAAGTGGAAAGAATGAACATGGGACCTTGGAAAATCATCTTCCTGCTATTGACATTTTCTTGATTCAAAGTAACCAACATCTTTTTAAAAATGATTCGTGTAACAAGAAACTACACAATTTTTACCATGCAAAAAACATCATTCAAAGAACTCTACAAAAATTATCAAGTTCAGCCTTTGTAACAAACCAGGAAGAAATATTCTATTATTCACAATTCATTCATGAGCATTGCCCAAGGTTACACACGCGGTAAATCATAAAATCAGGAATCAAATCCAGAAAATATGACTCTTCAGTCTGTTTCTCTGAGTGGCTAAGCTTTGCTGCCTCCCTTTCCATAGCAAGGGTTTTATTTTCAATACTTCTTTATGTTTATACAGCATTATATTTGATCATATAAACCAGACTCGGTGACAAACCGTACTTTTTTCCCAGAAGGCAGGTATGACTGGTACTCTTATTTTACATTAGAAGAGACTGAGGGTCAAAGAATCAAAGTAACAATTAGGGGGACACATGGATGGAAATCAGATACTGGGTATCTGACCACTATTTTACTCTTTGTTCCTGCATTAATACTATTTTCCCCAACAGCTAATTTAAAATGAAAATCTCTTTTCTGAATTCCCTCCAACATTGGCATAGTGATTAAATCAGAGAGACAAACATTAAAAAAACTAGAATGTTAAGCAATTCTTAAAATTACTAGGAATGTGTGATTTCAATCTTTCAGGTAAGCCATTTACTTATTAAGAGTCATAAGGGCTTTTGAAGCTTGACACAAGAGTACAGGATGACTGGGTAGAACTTGGTAGTCCCTTTTCCCCTTCATCTTCAGCCAGCTCGCTGGATTGCTCCTTTGCCAGCTAGCGAGGCGGGCATGTTGGGACATAGTACATGTAGGAACCAAAAGATCTGGTGCAGGAGAGACCCTGGGGCTGCAAGAAAAGGTCCTGGATAGAAGTCCCATATGAACTTCCAACTTTCTGAGACAGGTTTAAGACTCACTGTCCCTTTAGGCCTCACTTTTTGCATGTGTTGAGTATAGGTATTTGAATAGGTAATGGCAGGTGTTCCTTCCTTCTTTAGTGATCTGAGCTCTTCCTGTCTGTCCTCTGCCTGTCCGAAGACTAAGAAGTTTAGTCTTTGTTTCCTCATTAGTAACCTAGGTCTTATTTTTCCTAGAATCTTTCTATATGGATCAACACATTAAAAGGAATACTATGTACAAATGCCCTTAACTATGAAATAAGCTCCATGAATTATAAATACAACTATTAACTGACTAGAGAAGATTTTTATTAAGATGTAAGCAAATAAAAAGAATTACTACTAATCTTCCTAAAGCCCTAATGGGTTAAATGCTTGGACACCTGGTGAAATATTAGCCTCAGCTGTTTAAATGACTTCTTCTTGGGTCAAGTTTCTGTCCTCTCTCCAGCCCATCTGCTCACAACTTGTTACGATAAACACTTCTGAGCTACAAAGCAAAGTATACACAGCAACAAGAAAGGGGAAGCGTCTTGGATATGGACTAGACAATAACATCAACTAAACATCACCAGGCCATTGACTTCTTCATCCACCAACCCCCTCTCACACAGTCTCTTTACCTCTATCCCACCTTTTCCTGTCCTGTGTGCTACAGCCACATGCCAGATGAGAGACAAACTCTCCATAAGATGCAAGATGTCAAAGCCACCCAGAAGGGCCTGGAAAGAAGAGATAGACCTACTGGGTAAGAATAATATTAGGGGCAGAGTCTCCATGTTCCTTACCTCAGATCAATGTATATACCACATGGCATGTGACTACTACCTCCACTTATAACAGAATCATCTTAGGACGGTGCCCTGGGGATCAGTGGATTTGGCTTATCTGAATAGGTTACTGATCTGTGCACACACTCGAGCAAAAATTGCTAAATATTCAGCCTCATTTTCCTCATTTCCCATATTACTATTGACACCAGGCATAAATTGAAAGATACTTCAAAAAGTTTGGCCCAAAAAGAGTAGTGAAATGGTTGTGTTGACTCAATTTGTTATATTGGAATGAGCACCGTATGAAGAAATTATTCAAGGCCCACCTGACAACATGGACCTTTGAACTTTCTAGGAGTGATCTACAGTTTCTGAGCAAGGATTACGATGACCAAGAGTTGGTCCTCCTACTCTCACCTATCTTTTTTTTTTTCCTACAGAAAATAAAAGGAGGGCTGGAGTGTAGCTTAGAGGTTTGAGTGTTTGTTTAGCTGGTGCAAGGCACTGGGTTAAATTTTCTAGCACTCCATAGTTGGATGGGAATGCTTATGATCTCTGCTCTCAGGAGGCTAAGGCAGGAGAATTTCCTCATGTGCAAGGCCAGCCTGGACTCTATGGTAAGTTTAGAACCAGCCTGGAATACAGAACAAGACCCTCCCTTAAAAAGAAATAAAGAGATTATGCATACAGATACTTTTTACAGAGCATCATTTAATCCTTGATATTCTGAAAATCCACGTGTCTTTATACTTCCTCAAAAGTTCAGTGAGATTTAAAGCCAGTATTCTTACCGTTCTACGTGCACAATGTATCAGCACACATTTCCTCCAAAACCACTTTCTCCAGCCTTGAAGTCACTATCATCAAAATGGCTCACAACAGTTAGCTAGATTATGACATGTTCATCTCTCATTCTGTATGTAATAAAAACAATAAAAGTGAGGCAGTCTTGTCCAAGGCAGGAAGAACGGAATAACATTAGCAAGAATCTGAGAACAAGGTACTAATAGTAATCAAAACATCTAGTGTGTTAGCTACAAAACATGTAGTTTTTTCTACCAGTGACATCTTTATTAATAAATCCATCTCTCTACTCCCATAGGAAGAAAAAATTGTGCTACAACAGTTCCCTAAATTAATTTCATCTTTCTCTCAATTTGCTTAAGCTTCATATTTTTCACATGCAACTGACCAACACGCTTTTCACAGTATACTTGCTGTGGTTTGGATCTTTAATGTCCCCCGTAAGCCTCATATATTTTGGTATAGTGAGATGCCTATGGAACCTTGTGTTGTTGGGAGATGAGGCCTGGCTGGAAGGGACTGATGCTTGAATCTTGATCTAGAGGAACTATGCCAACTTGTTGAGATTAGGAAATGCCCAGGGCAGAGCTTTCAGGTGCATGCCATTGACATGTGGGCCAGGAAATGAGAGAAGTACACCCACGCTGGGTGCAGACAGCCCAAAGGGCAGTTTGAACTAAGTGAAGAAAAGGGAAAAGAAATATTGTTAATTTCTTCTTGGAAAAGCTCCAATTGTTGCCTTATTCTTCAGACACTGACTGCCCTTCTCACTCACTTGAGTTTCTGTCTGCCAAGCCATGAAGAGCTTTTCTCTGGCTAAATCTCTGCCATGTGTTGCCAACATTGCCAATCACCCATGAACAGACTATGTGAGACCTTCGGAAACTGTGAGTGAAAATAAATGTTTCTTCCCTTAAGTTGTGGATGTCAAATATTCTGTCCCAGCAATGAAAAAGTACCTAAAACAACACTTTTCCTTGTGCTAATTAGTGTGTTTTGACGTTAGGACACATAGGTAAGTAAGATTGCCTTTGCTTTTAAGTATGAGAAGTAATGAGAATTGTCATGCACACTTCTGGTGGGAGAATAAATTGGCAAAACCCCTATGGACAAACAGTTTTATTGGTGGCCACACTTACAGGGGTGATTGCATATTTCAGGACCCAGTTCTAGTCACACAAAGATGAAATTTCTAAACATACACAAATGTGAAATCTGTGAAGAAATACAGAGTTAAAAGAAAAAGTGTTGCATCATTTGCAATAGCTATGAATAAAAAAAATGTGCTGGTAAATTACAGCAGCATACGTCAACATTAATACATTTCAAATTGATGGTAATGATTAATAAAAGTAGCTCACAAAAGATCACATCCATTATGTTAGGCCTGCGGAGGCACTAACGTGTTTATCCACTCCAAATGGCAGAGCCATAACAAATGGACCTCTGTCACCCTAAATAAAGAAGACTGGAAGGACCTTAGCTCTACCAGGCAAAGTCTAGAAAAAGCCCTTGATAGTGTATTATAAGCTTCATATGCCTGCATTAGTTACAGGTAAATCTACCTGTAACTGAACAAAAGTGAAAGCACCTAGCTATTCATTTAACATTTATGTTGTCAACTGATCTTTTTAATGCCACCAAGATTACAAAAGAGGGAAAGAGAGGCCTCTTCAAGGATAGCTTCAGAAAAACTGGATGTCTGCATGAAAAAGGACTAATTTAGATGTTTTTCTTAACACTTTATACAAAATATTCAGCTCAAAATTGAATAAAAGCACACATTTAAGGCCTGAAAGTACAAAACTTCTATAAATAGAAGATAGGAGGAAAGCTCAACGATATATTTCTGAGACAGAATTTTTGAAGGTAACCCTAAAAGCACAAAAAGCAGCAAAAGAAAAAAAAGTACAAATTTAGAGGACTAATAGTATATAGACGTAATAGAATCAAATAAATCAAAAAACCCCACGCAAGGATAAGAGAAAACTCCCCTACTCCGTAAGAAGGTCGAGACTGACTTAACATCGTCCTTATAAACTAGAAGAAGGTAGTGGAAAAATACCTTCAAAGTTGTGAGAGAAAAGTTGTTTTTTTTTTTTTTTTTTTCTTAACACAGGGGTCTATGTTCTGCCAAATCCATCTCCTGCTGTTGTGAATTTAAAAGATTTTCATAAAAGCCACCCCAATATTTTGTCTTTTCGATATTTTAGATGAACAAGTCAGTTGATAGCATACTCTAGGAAAACAAGAAAATGTGTAAAGAAGAAATATGGAAACTAAGAGAGAAAGAAAGAGGTTCTGAGCTAAGATCTAGCCAAGCTCCAGGCTAACGTCCTTCCAAGTGGACTTAAAAGATTAGCAGGATTAGCTAAAGAGGGAGGACATCTGACTTGGGACAGAGGGCTCTCGGAGGATGAAAAAGCAACAGTGGAGTTAGTTCTGTGCAATTGACCACTTACATCTGTACAAACAGATGTGTTGTTTTCTCCTATATGTGCAATAGTAGAGTGTCTGGACTTTAACACACACGTTTTAATCAAAGGATTTCATAATATATATTTTTTAATTCATGGTATTTCACAGAGAACAGGATGAATTTAAGGAGAATTTAAGAGTCATAAGGCTTGGGTGAGGATTTGCAAGAAAATTCTTTTATAGTATATCTTCGGAATGCATGCAGCTCAAACTAAAGCCACCTATTAACCTGTTTGTTTCCATCTGTCCTTTATGAGAGGCCTCCCTGTAGAAAATTACAAACAGTTTCTATTATTTATTATTCATTTATCTGCATTCTCCATTGGACCATGTGCTACTTTAGGTGACAAACAAATATTACCATCATTGGTATTATTAATCAGATCTAGCAAATAAAAAAAGTGTTGAATACCTAGGAAGAGAAATGCGGTGAGAGAAAGACTGACAGCAGAGCCCAAACACCTCAGTTCTGGAGAAAGTCGCTGGTTGTGAGCCCTGAGGCAAACTTCTTCTAAGCCATCTCTTCATCTACAAGTTGAACGGAGGGGACAAAAATCTCTAAATTTCCAGTTCTTCTGTCATTCCAGACTCTCTTTCTTCAAAAAGAAATATTTAATGGAATCCATAAATATTAAGTAAAATATTTATATATCAGTATCCTATTAAGTATCCCAGTCTATCAACAACATCGAGAATTAACAGGTGCTCTCATAAATACAAATGAAAATTGTAGCTCTTTAAGACTGTCAGTTATTGGACAGTGATGTCCTTGCAGTTTGGGATGGATGAGCTGTTTCCTGGTAAGTAGCCACTAGAATACCAGAGAGTGAGTTTAGCATAGGATACCTATTGGAGCTCTCTTAGCACCGGGATTTCTGGCACGGTAGGGAACCATGCCCGTTCCTGGCTAGTTTGTCTTTCCATCTGTGCCATGGATGCCAACCAGATAAAGAGAGTTTGTGATTACATCTCCCTCTAGTGACTAGTGCATCCTCATCGTGCAAGGCTTCCTGCATGTTGCACATGAGCAAGAAAGTTTTCCTTAGAAAAAATAAATGCAATAGGTAATTTATCATTTCTTGTATAATCCAAGGAAAAGTCTGTTCCCCTTGCTCTGTATGAGGTGCGAAGTTTGTGATGTATTCTATTTTGCATTAAGAGAACTAAAGCTCAGAAGGTATTTCCAGTGGGTCTAGAAGCCAGTCAAAAGTTGGCCCACCAATATAATGTAGCAGGCATAGAGTCTCCTTTCGTATGTTGGGAATCTCAAATCAACATACAACAGAAGAGTCTCCAGTGAGAAGATCCACAAAACCATTTGGTATCTATTCATTCTACATATAATTGTCAACAGAACCGGTCCTGGAAGAAGTAGCTATGAAATATTTTTATATTAAGGAAAAAAATGTTGAGAATACACACTTTCAACCTACTAATATATGTTCGTAACTTAAGTTAATAATAGTAGCCAAAGTAAACTCCATATTGGTGAAGGGATGTCAGATAAGCCAGAGAGAAGGACATTAGTGTATTCAGACTCTGTCATCCTCCAAGACAGTGGACAAAAATATCACTAGCTCAGCCAGGTTTGGTGTTGCAGATCTGTAGTCTCAGCACTTTGAGAAACTGAGGCAGGATGATTGCAAGTTGGACCCCAACTACATTAGTTTGGGTACTTAGTTACATCCTGTCTCAAAAGCAAAACAAAATAAAAATAAAAAAAAATAGAAAATGGGCTAAGGACATAAGTGAATATGAAAGCTCTTGGTTCCATCTACAAAACCACCCCAAAAAGGGTGGGAATCACTGTCTCTTTTCACAGTACCTGCACTGTCTTTCTTCTGTAATAGTCCAATGTGTTTCAAGGAATGATATTAAGCAAAGAATGAATGACTGGCCTCTCACTTTAATAAACAAACTAAAGAGAAAACCCACCTTGTGTTGGCATAGAACTTGCTTGAGGTCTCATCACAGGCCCAAACATTGATATAATCTTAAAAATCTAACCTTGGGAAATAGCACTTTTCACATTGGATATAACCCACCCTTCTCTGTATTGTATATGGCTTCAGAACAAGGCATTACAGGTGTCCTGGACCTTAAGGGAAGTATTCGCTCTCACAAATAAGCTCGTTCATGTGTGCTGTATCTGAAACGGGCGCTAGTTAACAGGACTTTGGGGAAGAAGAGATTTTCAGCAGTCCACTGGGAAGTCCCTGTGGTTTCTCTAAGTTTCACTTCTCAGTTCACTTCATGAAGCTCTTAATACAGCTGGTCATACCGTTTCAGACAGACATAGCCCGATTTCATCAACGTTGACCTTGCCACTGAAGAAGCTAAGCCTGTAACATCTCGGTGGCTACAGACCATTGGGTTTCCAAGTACAAACAAGTAGCAGAACCAACCAAGAGAGATGGTAGGAAGTGGGGAGATGGATTTTTGGAAAGGGAATGGAGATATGAGAGAAGACAAGAGAGCAGGATAAGGGGAGGTGAAGTGATTGTGAAGATGTACGTGCACAATCTTTCAAGTTTTGTGCACCTACTGAAAATGCTAATAAAATAGTAACTCTTGAAAACATAAATACCTTGTTGAGAAAAAGAGAAATGTATCTGTTGATGCAAATGTTGCACAAAAATAAGCTCAAAGTGGAAGGTTTCCAAAGATCACATAGAAAAGGCACAACCAGAAGCCAGATTTCAAAGTTTCCAAGTACAGTCTTTTCTACCATACCATTGTCCATACGTGCATGTGTGTATTCAAACCATATCAAAGAAAATATGCCCAAATAAAAGTACTTATTTTTGTATTTTCAAAAATTATTTTCTTAAGTGGTTTCTACTTATTTTAATAATAGTGTTAACATTCAAATGTGTTTATAATTCTTCTTTGGGTATGTACTTACCCTTTGGAAACATTATTTATGATTTGTTTAGCTACCAGATGTTAGCTCAATAAGGGCCCAGTCTGCGTTTAATTCATCTTATGACTTCAGGACTTAATATTGTAATTGGCACACATTAGACTATTATAATAGACATTTGGCACACAGTAGACCATCATACACATTTTGTATAAAATTGGCTACTATTCATCTTTAAAGACTTATTTATTGACGATGGGTCTATCACTCATATCTTATTGACCTTAGAATTCCACAATCCTTTTCAAAAGAAAAGAACTCTCACACACATCGAATTTGTGTCTGATGAATAACAGAAGAGTAGATTATCATGTGATGACGGTATAGACAATTTTTATAGATTGCCAAAATTAAAATGTAGTGGTAATATTTCATGCTTGAGGAATAAAACTTGATTTGGGTTATAGCCAAAGTTCTAACCCTAAATTATGGACTATTATATGGATTGAAAATGTATTAGTATAAGCACACAAGATTGAACCAGAATTTGGCCTCAAAAGAAATTTAGCTACTAACACCTTCATCTCAGGGAATTTTTCCCCCATTTTATTGATATGTATATGTGCAAAATTTAAGGTTTACAATGGAGTTGAGCCTTTTATGCACATATGTATCTTGTCAAGGTGACAAGGGCTTTCCCACTCTCCTTTTGTCCCTCCCCCTACCCTCCTCTCCCTCCCTCCTCCCCTACCCAACCCCGTTTCACTTTGTTTTTTCGTTTTTAAGCTCCATAGGAGCTGTGCTCTGGGACTCTCATTATCAGAGAGACCGATGGATGTTTCACCTTATGCTTCTGACTCACTTCACTAAGCATGATGTTCTCAAGTTTCTTCCATTTGCCTGTAAAAGCCTTCACATTGTTGGCCTTTATTGATGCATAGTATTCCATTGTGTATAAATACCACAATTTGTGTATTTACTGGTCTGTTGATGGGTATTTTGGTGACTTCCAAATTTTAGCTATTGTTAGTTGTGCTGCTGTGAACATGGGTATACAAGTATCCCTGTTGTGTGTCGTTTTGACCTCTTTTGGATATATTCCCAGGAGAGGCGTTGCTGGATCGAAGGGGACATTTATTTCTAGTCTTTTGAGAGCTCTCCATACCGCTTTCCATAGAGGTTGTTCAAGGAGCTGAAGAAAAGTAAGCCTACCAAAATAAAGGTTCCTCTTGAGAAGTGAGCAAAAGAAATGAAGAGACAGTTCACTCCTGAAGAAATGCAAAAGGCCAATAGATACATGAAAAGATGTTCAACATCTCTAGCCATAAGAGAAATGCAAATCAAAACAACGCTAAGATACCATCTCACCCCAGTGAGAATGGCCTACATCAACAAGTCAAGTAGTAATCAGTGCTGGCTTGGCTGCACTGAGAAAGAAACCCTCCTGCACTGCTGGTGGGAATGTAAATTTGTACATCTCAGGAACTTTTGAAAGAGAGTTAGCTTTTTTGCAAAGTTATCTTTCTACTTCTTCCAGGATGTAAATGTGCTGCTGTATCCCTTCATTAGCACTACTTACACATTAATTGGATGTATTTGTGACCACGGTGCCTTCTCTGATACTTGCTGCTGGCTTTTAGTACATGGAAATGGAATAACATATATTTATGTGGTCTGGGTGTCAGGCTATTAACAAATACCATCTTGGCACAATGCACCATCAAAGATGTCTTGAAAAAAAAAAAACACTTAACTCATCAAAGGCTGTTCAATAATTGCTTTGACAAAAAAACAGTGATGTTCAGGTACTCAAAAGGTGTCTCCTTTTAAACCTATGTTTGAGGGACTGGGGTAGCTCATTGGTAAGCAAGTGCAATAGCCTGGGTTACATTTCCCAGCACCACGTAAGCTTGGCATAATGGCACCGCCTGCAGTCCCAGCACTCAGGAGGCTGAGGCAGTGAGATTGTCATGAGTTCAAGGCCAGTCTAGGCTACACAGATAAGTTCAAGACCATCCTGGGCTAACAAAGAAAACTTTGTCTTCATCAATCAGTCAATCAATATGGGGTTCGATATCAACACACAGATCTGTATTTTCATATGCCACGTTCTTTGGAGAAAAAAAGGAATTAATGATCCTTATATTTTTTCACACATTATTTGTGGTAAGATTGGAAATTAGTTCTGGAAGTCAGTCATCATCATGACTTTTAATTTGAATAAAGCCTAAAAATTACTAATTTAGTTAAGTCTTGGCCATAACTAAGACAGAGATAGTCAGCAGAGCTGTAGGAGTTGTCTCAGGGTCCCAAATAATTATTCCTTACAAGATAATATACTTAAATTATTATATTTCATTCCTTAAGGAGAATCCCCATATTTGAACTTCTTTCTCTATTGTACTTTAGCACAAAGAAATGATTTTTAACAAGTGTGGTTTATCACTGAACTGGTTTGTGCAAGAGATTAAAAGCTAGTTGCATTCAGTCCTGTTCATGTACTAATATTGGTATTGTGGTTTAGACGTAGACTGTCCCCAGGATGTCTCATGTGTTTGGATGTGATGGATTGTCCATGGAGCAATGTGCTGTTAGGAGATTGGGGCCTTGTCTGGAGCGGTGTATGGTAGGTTATAGGTGTGTGGTGGAAGGCAGACATGTGGCAGATTTTAGATTATAGGTATGTGGATGAGATTACAGATGTGTGGCAGATTATAGATTACAGGCCAGTGGTGGATTAGGGGTTTAAACATGAAAGAGGTGGAACATTGAGGTTGGACCCACAAGGAGAGATCACTGGGACAGGCCCTGGAAGGATAAATGCAACTTTCTCCCTTCCTTTGGGTACTCGGCTTTCTGTTTGCAATGCTTTGCGGAGCTGCCACCACCTCGTGCTCTGCCACGTGTTATGACTAATGCCGGCCACCTGTGGACTGACTGTGACCCTCCAAAACTGTGAGCTGAAATGAACCTTTTCTTCCCCTAATTTGTGTATGTTGGATATTTTGTCGCAGCAACGAAAAAAAGAAACAACAGGTATTTGGTGATCAAAGGGAGAACCTTTGTTTTCTACATCAGTTCAATTCTTCTAGTATTCTGAGGATTTTCTTTTCTTTTTTTTTTTCTTAGATAGGGTCTCACTCTGTAGTCCAGGATGGTTGTGAACTGGCTATGCAGCACAGCCTGGAAGTCACTTCTCTCCCAGCCTTCTAAGTACTGGGATTACAGGCATGCACCACTCAGCTACAGTGTATGTCCAGCTATTATTATGTGGCATTGTGGATTGAACATGGGGACCTGTGTTTTCTAGACAAGTGCTCTAACCACTTAGCTGTGCCCCCAGCCCCTGCTCTCACTTTTGTTTAGTGGTTATCCGTATTCTAGAATATTTAAAAACTGAATAGCCCTATGCGCAGCAAGTCAGATGGGAAAACAAGGATCAGAAAAGAATAAACAACACTTCTATTAGATAGACAGGTGAGATAACTTGTTGGTTGCTCTCTGGATACCACTTAGTAAGAAAGACAGGTAGCAGAACTCTTCAACTCAGATAGCATATAGTTCACATCCTAGCCAAAAGTAAATGAGGAACTGAAATGTTGATTCTACCACGAAGTCACTCACAAGGCCCAGCCAGCGGTAGCCCTAACCCAGGACATGGTAAGAAAGAGGAGTCATCAGCTGCCAAGGCTTGTATCGTTCAAGGTCAATTGCTCTTTGTCTAGGAACTTATCTCCCCACTCACCACAGCAGAGCATTTTCTCCTTTTTTTCCACAATTAGAGGGATTCCTTTAAGTGTCCAGTGCAAAAAAATATTTTCCTTCCCTTGCTTATGCTATATTTCTCAAAAATCTAAAATTTTATGCAAATGAATCTTATTCTGGTCTCACTAAGAAAAGACTTTCAAATCTCAAAAGCCATGAATTTGTGCTGTTTTCCTTTTTTACCTTCTGCTATGTCATTCTTCTTTTTTTCCCATATGTATGTGTATATATGTGACACATAATGGTTACAATGGGCTTGGGCATTTTGTCCACTTGTCTACTGCATCAACACTGCAACACCTTCCTGTTTTTGACTATTTCAGACCCTCCCCTTCCCTCTTAACTCTCACTATGGTAACGATGTGGTTCTACGAAGTACCTGTATTTGGGATTTCTCATATTAAAGAAACCATGTGATATTTAACACTTTGTGTTTGGCTCACATCACTAAGCAAGTTGCTGCTCCCGGCTGGAAAATGATCCCAAGTTGCTGTCATCCTTTTTTTGAGACAGCACGAAGAACGTTCACCTGGCAAATGGAGCAGGAGTCAAGAAACAACAAAGTTAAAAATTGCATCATCAATGCTTCAAACATACTATCCCAACATCACTTCCCCAGACAATGGAGAGAGAGAAGAGAGATGCAAGATCAATGAGGTGTAGTTTATGTAATGTTTTATTGCTTCAAGATTGAGGGAATAAATAGATATCACCTGATTCCATGGATCCATATATAATGAGAATAATCCAGGTCTACATCAATGTGATAGAGCACAGTGATAAAAGACTGGTATTCTAAACCAAGACAGATATCTTTTTTCTAGTTTAGTTTAAAGAGAAGGAAAAGAGATTTAATGTTAGTGAAATCAATATTTGACTTTCCCCTTGAGAAGGCATTTTAAAGAATTAGAACTTGAAATCAGTGAATTTTGCTATTTATTAGATACTTTTTTATGTGGTCACAGAACATCGTCAAGTGTGCTAAGGCCTATAATAACTGGAAAGATTGTTTGTAAGCTTGACATAAAGAAACTTCACTTGTGGCTAAAAATAAAAATGATACATGCTTCATAATTCCTAGCTATGGTTTGCGGTTTGATGGAATAGTGTATATCTATTCCATGCATGTATTTTTAGGTTATTAGGTGGAATTATAGTGAAAAGATGTTTATTAGATATTTAGGTAAGAAAGTAATTAATGACAGGTTCTTTCAAAACCAAAAATATCCTTTAAAAGACAAGGCTAACCTAAAGAACTCTTGAACTTCTATTATTCAATTCTTCCCCCCAAAGTTATGAAGAAGCATTGAAATATTTATGAACAGAGTTTCCCATGATCTTTGGTTAAGAGAGTATAGCTAATCAGAGTACCTATCAATTGAAACTGAAGAGAACAGAAATAGATTAACCATCTTACTCCATAAAAGAATATTGAGCCTTCAAGGTGCCAAAGTGAGCCCCTTGTTATAATAAGCTTAGAAATCCAACACTGGTTGTCTAGGCTGAAGTATGTCACTTCTCCATCCTACTTGTAAGAGTTGTAAGAGTTGAAGATACAAGTGGAACTCCAAAGTAACCCAGATCTTCTGCCTTCCTAGTGCAGCTTACAACGAACATGGCTGTAATAAAAGTTGCCTTATGAAACAGACTGCGTATCACAGATCTGGCTGTCTGAAACTTCTTGTTGGTGGATTACCTTATTTCCATAAACTGCTTTCCTTATTTCAATGCTTTCTAAAATTACCCAGTTGCTGGCATGCTATTTTTAAAAATCCTTTCGAAGCTATTCTGTTGCATTATCAAGTCCTCACGATTCTTTTTTCTTGCCATTTTTTTTTTTTTGTCTAGATGCTCAATTCGATTTTTAAAAACTGGTGACATTGCCAAGACGTCCACCAACCCCTAAAGGAAGGAGAAAGAAATTTTCTGGTTGTTTTCTTTACCCTAACAGTTGAAAAAATAAAAATAAACAAGTGGGGGAATGACTCAGAGTTAGCAAAGGGACTTACCCAAACAGTCCCCAGCATAAGACACAGAATTACAGGTTAAATACAAAGGACAACGTGAAGGACAGTAAGTGCTGCCTTTATCCTACACAGAACCTAAGCCTTTTCTCAATGCTGTCATAATAGGCAATGTAAGCCAATGTTAAAGAAACTCTTCATAAAGATTTTTCTGTAGTTTAACCCCACCCATTTATAATCTATGTAAACAGACTTAAAGACAAAACACGACGCTCCCAGAATCGGCGTTCTGGTAAAAACACAGAAGAGAAGCAAGTGAAACTGCCTACAGTAAAACTCGTAAACAGCTTCTTGTCTCATGAATGCCGTTTCTTGAGGTCCAAAGAACTGTGTACCATGGATAGCAAACAGGGATTTCGTAATAAAACAAGAAAAAGTGTTCATTAACATGAAGTAGGCTCAAATAATTTTATAACAAATTTGTGTGTGTGTGTGTGTGTGTGTGTGTGTGTGTGTGTGTGTGTGAGTGTGTGTGTTCCTAGAAATTAGGCTCAGGATCTCATGCATACTATTGAGCTACAATCTCAGGCCACAAATGTTTTTTTTTTTTTGTTTTCATTTTATCCATACACACACACACACACACACACACACACGCAACACACATACACACACATACATATATGTGCACAAAATACTCAAGTTCAAAGTAAACATTATGTATTATTTACATTGAACTTCAGTATTTTGTGTACATACATATTCCATTAAAATTATAGTCCCTTCCTATCCCCACTTTTGACTCTCTCACAACTCCTCCCTCCCCTCACTTCCCACTATTTTCCGCATTTTGTTCTTTCTTTTTAACAGATAATCTCCCTCTCTCCTTCCCACACTCTAACCTCCCGCTTTCCCTTTCTCTCCCTACAGAGTTTGTCTTCTTACTTTCTTCCATGTCTCTTACATTTTTTTATGGCTTGACTTTCTCATATTAGAGAAACCATATAATATCAGACTTCCTGGGTCCGATTCATTTCATTAAGCATCATGGTCTCAAGGTGCATTCATCTTCTTAAAAATGACTCAAATGTGTCATTGTTAATGACAAAATAGTACACCACTGTGTATATATACCACATCTTTTTTATCCAGTCATCTGTATCTGGGCATATTGACTTCTTGTAAGACTTGTCTACTACCAATTGTGCTACTATACAAAAGAAATTCAAGTTATTATTACATCAGTCAGATGTCTTAGACTAAGCTTATATGAAAGACCAAATAAATACATCGCTACACTAAATGCCTTAGTCTATATCTCAAAAGTATGTCACACATAAAGCAATAGATATACTGGCATATTTAATTATTTCAGAATTTTTAAGGGTTCTTTCCCAAAGAGGAGCATGAAAAAACAAGGAAGATCATTATTACAAATCTAGTCACAGAACATGAAATTGAGGCATAAAATCCAAGAGTCACAGGTTGAACAAATAGCCAACTGACCTCTTAGTCAGTGGATTAAGGCTATGTGATCTTTTCTCTTTACCGCTCAGTGACAGATTCAGGGAAAAGATTCCAAGAACCACTGATTTACCAATTCTTACTGTTTTTAGGACTGATTTTATCCCAAATCAAAACCACTGCCTTCTACACCTCCATCTAAATATGTACACACATCAAAAATTTTTCCCAGATTAAGATTGCATACCAATTCCCAATGTTGAATTATTATGTCTTGCAAACTAATATACTCATAAAAATAATAACCACGGGGAAGTTTCACAGATTTTATGAGAAAGCTGGTACTGTTTTCGTGGGATACCAACCAAATTCCTTCTCTTTGGCCTGTAGGGGTATTAAATTATTCATCATTCCTTATCTGGAGGTCATTGAATATCTGAAGAGTATAAATGAAAGAATATAGTGTACATATTATTACTTAGAGTTATAAAGGAATCTAGCAGGGCAGTTAAATAAAAGATCAATAAATCTATGCATCAAATTTGAGAGGAATATCATTTTCACTGAAGGAAGTAGATACTTTGTCGGTCAAGGTGTAAGCAGAAAACAGTAATTTGCTGTTGAGGAGAGTTTAACAAAAACAGTTTATAAAGCTGTGGACAATATTCAGGCAAAACAAAGAGATGAAGTGCCCTGATTCTAGGAAGGGACAGGGGAAAGAAGCCATTGCTTGCACCTGGCAGAACGTAGAGCTGTAGGACAGGCCGCTCACCAGAGGGAGCTACGGCTGAGGAGCTGCAGCCCTAGCTGTGAGGAGCCGCCATTAACGACCCAACAGGAAGTGACCCAAGGAGGCCAGTATGCTCTCTCTGATATCATGATGGTGCTGAGACTAGCCAAACACATTTGGAAAGCACAAATCATGAAAGCATAAAGGATGGAATCCAAAGGACAGCCACCTAGGTCACAGGGCAGGACAAAGAACAGGGGGAGGAATTTAGAGAAGTAGACACAAGATCCAGCGCAAAAAAAAAAAAAAAAAAGATGTCTAAGATGGAATGGCTAATTATATCACAATTGATTCAGTAACTACATAGATGTCTACAAGCATTTTTAAATTTAAAAACAATATTGCCTTGGAAATATATACATTCTTAGGGAAGCTGATGGTGAAAAAATAGGTATTAGCAAATAAATATCTTAAGTTTAGTTGCCCTGATATTCAAGTAATGTTATATTTAGGGTTTAATAAAATTTATGATGCAATGACATTGTGAATTACTCCAATTACTTTATTCTCTTATATGCAATTTAATTTGGTTATTAATCTACAGAGATAAAAAATGGCCCGTGAATAAAATATTTAAAAAGTATTTTTGAATGATATGGATATTTTTAAAAATTTATTCTTTGAACTTTTCTGCAACTGTTTGAGTTATAATGAACATACACAAATTTTTATAAAATCTTAAATGGCAAAACCGAAACATATGTGTCCCTAGAGATAGGGAAAATGCACCTACAGGTTTGGAGTTGAAATGTTTAAATCCTTTTTTCTATGAGGCCTTTATAGATAATTATAACTTCTTGTTTGTCTGTTTTGTTTTATTTTTGTTTGTTTGTTTGTTTGTTTGTTTTCAGTACTGGCGACCGAACCCAGGGCCTCATGGTGAGCAAACTCACTACCACAGAATTCCCTTCCCATCCCACCTTCCCTTTTGTTATTCTTATTAAAAATTCAAATGAGCAAAATTAAGACAAGAAAGTTGAATTGTAATTGTTCATTTAGCATATATTCAAAGCCAGAAATGTCGATCATAGTGACAGGAGCAAAAGCCAGTTAGTAAGAAAAGGTCAATGGAAAGTTCTGTGAAATAACCAGGAGAAGATGCCAAAAATCAACCCGAAGAGTTTGAGCCAAGGAGCAGGTAACACCAAGAGCCAAGACAACCGAGAAGGAAGAGTCGACACACACAGATAATAAACTAGTTCCAGAGCTTTGCCTCTATGCTTGTCACGCACTCCTTGCTGTATTTTTTAATTTAAAAAATTATACTTTTGCCTGCATGCTGTGCTGTGTTCCTATACTCCCAGCTTTCAGAAAGATAAGGCAGGACAGTTACTTTAGCCCAGGAATTTAAGGACAGCCTGGGCAACATAAACACTATCTCAAAAACATTATGCTTTTTGTGATTCATTAAACTTTAAACTTCATAATTTATTCATATCTGCATGGGTTAATGAAATTTTATTGTATCCTATAATCAAATGTTATCATGATTTTTTTGGTGCTTGAAGTCTCCAGATTTGGCCAGTGGACATCTCCCAGGCTAGCTTCTCGGTCTGTTGATCATAATTCTGTCTTTCCTTTAGTACCTCTTGATTTCTGGCACTACAACATGCTCAGGACCAACTTCTTTCTTTGCACAACTTATGGAAGCAAATATTTCTTCAATGATCTTGGTTTCCTTTAGTGGATAACTTTGCTTTAAAACTAAAATCTAAGTGATGGAAACATTCATTGCTACGAGCATGTCACTCCACATGAGTCATTGTAGTACATAGAAGTAGGAAATATGTACATATGAGCACACACATTTACACCTATGTCTATTTATGTATTGACTATTAATCCATCTATGTACAAATTCATTTTGTATATTTACGGGGCAAACCATGAATTCTTATAACTTCCTTCAAATATCTCCAGTCCCAACCTAACTTCATAAATTTTATTTTGTTTACTTGCATTTCAGATTTGTAACTCTCATCCTTAACTCGCAGATACTGGGCTCATTACATGTGGTAGTTTTATTCAACAGGGGTGTAATCATGGGCACTAGGGTCATTTCTTTACACATTTTACTTCTGCTTTCCAAACCGCTTAATCCAATAACACAGATGCCAGTTCCATTTGGCAATGAACTATCGGTGCGATGCACATCCAACTTTATGACTGGTCAGGTAGCACCTGGTTCACGACGGGTAGCTCAGATTGTGTGGCATTCTGGTGACCCATTGCCAAGTGTTTGGTTTCCACTAGGAAACAGTAGCAGGCCAGGAGCTGTTTCTGAAAGGAAGAGCATTTTCCTGCAGATGATGAGAGTCTTGCTGCAAAATCCTAAAGGCCTCCACTGTGATTGACATATAGGGGCCCACTGAGGATTCCAAACAGTGTTTCCGTCTGCCTTTGGCACCTTACGTATCATTGCAGCCTGAATCTGTTGTAGAGCCTTCTTTCATTCTGGGCCTCATCCCAAACCATCAACTTTCTGAGTCACTCAGTAATGGGGATGTAGTGACCCACCTAAGTGAAGACTGCATCGTCTCCAAAGTCTAAATAAGCCCACTAGTCATTATGCCTCTTATGATCATGAAGGGGCACATGCAACTTATCCTTCACTTCAGGAAAGAAAAAATGATCTCCGCATGCTCCATACCACTGAACCCTTGAAAATTTCACTAAGGAAGAGTGCCCTTCAATTGTAGTTGAATATATTTTTCAGCCTCTGGTAGGCAAATACTTTATGAAATCCAGAGTAGCTCCCTCCTATTACATACTTTGTCTAGTCAACACGTTGTTATAGATGTGTTGGTAAGCCAGTATGATTCCTTTTGGAAAAGAAAGACAATGGATCTCCCTATGAACTAGTTGTGGTACAGGGCTAGAGAGTTGTTAAACCCCTGAGGTAGCAAAACAAAGGTGTATTACTGACCTTGCCAGATGAAAGCAAATTACTTCTGGTGGGATGTATGAATAGAGAACAAGGCATTTCCCAAATCAACTAGCCACATATCATGTACCAGAAGACATGTTATCTGTTCAAGCAAGAAAGTCATTCTCTGACTAACATCGGCAATTGGAGTTACCGGCTTGATTATTCAAGATTCATCTTTCTTCTGCACAAGACTTTGTGTCAAGCCTTTGAGGGTGACACTAATTTCTGTAATCTTTTCAGAGGTGAGATAATGTTTCTGATTTATTATTCTTTTAAGTATAGGCAAATCTAACAATTTCCATCTGGTCATTTCTACCACAATAGCCCTCACATCACAGGTTAGGTAGCCGATACATAAATTCTACTAATTCCAAAGTATTTCTACCCCAATTACGCATTCTGGAACTAGAGAAGTAACAAGATGGTGGACCTGTGGATCCCCAGGATCCGTTGTGTGTCACACTTTGGCTAAAATTCAATTGATCACAAGAGGACAGTACTTTTAGTGAACAGCCACCATGAAGTTTTAATGTCTTAGAATAAAAGTTAGTACAAAACTGGTACCTAGTGGTCATCCAAATACTTGATCATTTCTTCCTTCCCAGTATACTGTTGTCCTGGTAAAAGGCCATAGGTCTCTTTGGAAAATTATGGGAAAAGATTGATAATATAAGTCATTGGTAGCACATCAGGGTACTTCTTCAAAGAGACTCAGCCTCCATTTTTATTCAAAAGTACTATGTTTGTCACCTGGTGTGAGTCTGGAAATTGACTGAGAAGCCATGAATCTCTGGCGCTACAATTTGAGGTAGGTTTTTGTTGATCTTTTTTCACTTACACGTATTGGGTAAATATTTTATAGGCTATCTTTCTGTTTCACTTCAGCAAACGCTATGATTGTTCAGTCAATGTCATACGTGTGCATGTTTCAAATGCTTCCAATCGATGCTTTGCCTCTGCTCATTAGTCAGAACCCCAGCCATGCCTATAGTGGTTAAGTGCTGTCACTTGGCTCCAGATTCTTCTGAGATCTAATTACACCTGTCACGTTTAATTGTCCCAATTAGGCGACTGTGGTTTCCACTAAAAGGTCTGGCATTCAGAGAAGACCAATAACCAAGCCATTTCCAGGTTTTTGGTGCTCTCTCCATCAATATGTTTCTTGTTTCCCCTATTTTGTTGATTGTATAGATGCAACACGTAATGCTTACATTAGTCTTGAGTATTGTGTGCATATTCATATCATGGTAATTAAAGTATTTGTAAGGGATACCTGTTCTAGACTCATTCCGTTCTGACAAGTAAGTTTTACCTGATAAATCAACCCCAGATTTTCTATTTCCCGAGCCTTTAAATTCCTCAACTACAGTAAACCAAAGAATATTAGAAATGTCCAGATCATTTACAATGAGCAGGCTTTTGATTCATATTTCTGGCACCCCAAGCCACTAACAACACTTTTTAACTTCCTGATCTATGACATTACATTCAAAATTCTCTTCAGTGGACTCATATCAAGAAACTCAGCCCAATTCAGATTTGTGTTTCTTCCATCACTATCCCGTTATCTTGATGTCCATCCTCTTAACTTCTTCCTAGACCTTAACTTGTAACAAATAGAAAAGTTTATGAATCATGTGTACCTTAGGATTCTTCAGAGATTTGATTCTAATCAAAGGCCAAGAGGTAAAGAATGATACCTCTAGGTCCTGAAGAGTGTCACAACTGTCTTGCCTGGTAACTACATCAGCACAGGTCATTGTTGATTCCATAGCAACACAGGATTAAGGTTCTCAGTGTAAGTGGAGAAATTAACTGTACATGGAGCACAAATATGGATTCCTCTACTACCATAGGTAGACAAGCAATCTCAGCCTCAACCTCATTAATCTTCTCCCAAACATCTCTATCTCAATTGTATCACCTCCATTGTTTTCCACTCAGTGTCATCACTTAACTCCAGATCCCAACTGAGGCTGAACATCAACCTGTGCAATAGTTCAGTCAACTATATTATGAGAGCTTACACTTGATTCTCAGCAAATTCAGTTTCATGGCTAAAAGAGAAGATTCTCCTCC
The DNA here is from genome assembly GCA_004027205.1 of Ctenodactylus gundi. Lineage (NCBI taxonomy): Eukaryota > Metazoa > Chordata > Mammalia > Rodentia > Ctenodactylidae > Ctenodactylus > Ctenodactylus gundi. Next base: position 38,163 of record PVKB01006569.1, read on the forward strand.
TTCTGAATAAACCAATTCGGCCAAGTTCCAGGAAACAAATTCAATACTGAAAAATTAATAGTATTCCTGTATACTAACAATTCACTCACTGAAAGAACTCAGAAAAATAATTCTAGTCTCAATAGATCATCAAAAAGTTAAATACCTAGGAGTAAACCTAACCAAGAAAGTGAAGGAACTTTACAAAGAAAACTATAATATATTGAAAAAGAAATTGAAGAAGATATTAGAAAATGGAAAGATATCACCTGTTCTTAGACAGAATTAATAAGTCAAAATGAGTATACTGCCCAAAGTGATATACAGTTGAATTCAATGCAGTTCTCAGTTGAAGAAGTCCAAATGGCCAGTAAGTACATGAAAAAAAAAAATGTTCAGCATCCTTAGCCGTAGAGAAATACAAATCAAAACAACACTAAGATACCATCTAACCCAACAGAGAGTGGCATATATCAAGAACTCGAACAGCAGTCAATGCTAGCGAGGCTGTGGGGCAGGGGGGAACCCCTCTTACACATCTGGTAGAAACACAAACTGATGCAACCACTATGAAAGGTAATAGGGAAATTTCTCAAAAGGTTGAAAATAAATATTTGCTTTGATCCAGTGATACCTCTTATGGGAATCTTTCCAAAAGAGTTAAAAGCATCATATACAAGAGAAACAGCAGCACAACTAATATATATATATATATATATATATATATATATATATATATATAGAGAGAGAGAGAGAGAGAGAGAGAGAGAGAGAGAGAGAGAGAGGGGGGGGTCTCACTGTGCAGCCTAGGCTACTTTGAACTCACAACAAAGGCCTCAGCCTTTCAAATGCTTGCATTGCAGAAGTGTCACCAAGCCCAGCTAAATATCATGATACTTCTTACTCTCCTCAAAACAGTTCAAACATGTTTTATAAAGAGACAAATTTCTTGCATCTCCCAAGAAGTGAATTCAGGTAACTAAGAGAATTAAAGAGTTCATACTACAGACAGTATTCTCTACTTCATCAGTGGGACCATTCCAACATTAGGTCTTACTAAATTAGTGACCTAATTCCAAGAGTCACTTAATCAATTAGAAAAAATAAATGTCCTCAAAATACTGTGTCTCTAGAGTTGTTCTTAGTGTAATGATCTGTGTTCTTTAATTCTTTACAGAAAGGAGTTAACAGAACTGGAAGAATGGCTCAGCAGTTGAAGCTCTTGCCTAGCAAGCACTAAGTCAAGTGCTGAGTACCCGCGTTCAATTCCCCAGCACCACATAAACTGGGCATAGTGGCACATGCCTGTAGTGCCAGCACTCAAGTGGCTGAGACAGGAGGATTGCTGATTGCTGAGAGTCCAAGGCCAGCCTGGGCTCCGTCCTCAGTTCAGGACTAGCCTGGGTTACAGAGTGAGACTATGTCTCAAAAAAAAAAAAAGAATTAACAGAAAATATATATGTAAAATAATTTATTAGGTCAGCTTACAGAGAGCTGGAGTCCAAAATAGCCACCTGCGTGTGAAGAAGTCGGATGATTTGGCTGTTCAGATAAGAAGATGGAAACTACACAACAACAGAATGAAGGACACAAGGCCAATCCAAGGTGGGAGCCACAGAGCAGAAGATGAAGAAGCAACACCAGTACCAGGTGGAACATCCGACGTAAGCCTGTGCTGGAGAGCGATGCTCATGGGCAGTGAGAATGACCGGAGTTCTTCCAGAAAAAGTGAACGTTGCCTACCTCCTTCCCTTTTATTCTGCCCAGGCTACAAGTCCGTTGGTGGGAGCCACCCAGACAACGTCTAAGGTGAGATCCCTTCCCTCAGTCCGTTGGTCTACACTTGAGTCCTCTAGAAATTCAACAAGAACAGTGCCTTACTGATATGCCAGCTGCCTGCGTGTGTGTGTGTGTGTGTGTGTGTGTGTGTGTGTGTGTGTGTGTGTGTGTGTGTGCTGCTAGTGATCTAACACACCTTCATACTGAGCTACATCCCCGGCCCATTGTTTTTGAGACAGGGTCTCACCAGTTTGCTAAGTTTCACAGGCTGAGCTCAAACTTGCGATTCTCTTCTCTCAGCCTCTCGGAGTGTGGACACTAGAGGAACGTGCCACTGAGCATGGTGTGCTAGGCATTTTTTAATCTATTCAAGTTGACAAAGCTTTATTAATGATCACACTGAGGATGAGAGCAGTCAGAAATGGATTATTGGAGAAGAATATTACAAAAGAAGACCGATAAATTAATACCAGGGCAAGAAAAAGAAATGAATTCTGGACAGAGATTTTCATAATTAGATGTGTGTTGGTTTAAAGGAGCATACCGTGTTGAGGGAATTGCAGGTAATTCAGCAAGACTAAAGAAGTATGTGCCACATTGATGGACAATGAGGTTCAAGGGCACCTGTATCCTCAGTTTATAGAACCATGAAAGGTGTGACACACTGGAGTGAATTATTTGTAGCACTTCAATAACCCAGCTTCTGTTGGAGTCAAATAATTAGAAGGCTATTACAATAACTCACAGAGCAGGTGAAATAGGCCACGTCTTAGGACATGATAGTATTTTTTTTTTTTAATTAGAGGATATTAGGAGTTTGAATCAATACGAGTTAACAACAGAGGCGCAAGAGCTGATAACGAGAGTGAATGCACGCTCTGGTTTTTGTCTCAATTCAGACATTGCCAAAGGATCTCTTTGATGCGTAGGCATTGAGAATTAAATCAAGAGATACCTAAGCATCCCTGGACATGTTATTTTCTTAATGGGAATTTTATCTACACTCTCTGGCGTAAGAACTTTCCTTTTTTTTTTATAACATAAGAGCAACCTTGAGTTTTCTAAGCTTCGGCTTTCAGCAGATGGCAAACTGACCATCGACACTGGCCCTCTTCGTTTTCCCCAGAGCCTGAGTTGTCAATTTCCCTTGTCATAAAGGCTCAGGCATGTCATTCCTTTCTTTAAAAAAAAATGCGAATGATTCATTCTGTTGAATGATCTGACCTTGGGCAAAAAAAAACAAAAGGGGAGATCGTGCCGTGGAACAGATAAGGTGAGGCCAAGCAAATACGTTGAACGTGAACACCTGCTTTTCCTCACATCATGAGTTATTTTAGAAGTTTCACGTTGAATGAGCATAAAAGCCCCTGTAGAAACAGAACCATCTAGACGAATGTCTTCTCTGACTCTGGTGTGCCCTGCTAAAAATGACCTAAGCATGGATGTGACTATGCACTGTTGGCATTATTTGCATATAATCTCTGACATTGCTATTAAAATAATCCCCTCTCACTTTTCCTCCATCCGTCTCTTACACTTATCAAACTACTGCCTGCTGTGATCAAAACCCCAACTAAACTTTAAATGTTCAACTTCACCTGGTATATGTGACCTCAGGTTACTTTTTTTTTTCAGAAATATCCCTGTAATAAGGCACACTTCACCCCTAATGAGTCCCAGTACGGACGCCAGGCTACTGAGAAAACTAATGAGAAAAGATCAAGCAACTTCGCTCTGAGGCAGGAGGTTTGCATGCCTAAGCCCAGTCTGGACAATTTGGCAATTTAACAAGACTCTGTCTCAATGGGCAGCTCAGTGTAAATACTCTGGCATTGATCCCCATGTCTACAATATATATATAAATAAGCAAATAAAGAAATAAAGTAGCTTTGCTTCATCTCAACATGCCTCAAATTTTACTCCTTGAATTGAAAGTTCTTTCTCAGCCATTATATTCTAACAAGAAATGAGATAAAATGAAACTAAATGTTCTTTATTGGGGTAGAACGCCATACTAATGTGAGGGATTTCAATCATCGCAAGCTTATCTCAACTACTTTGTATGTTTTTGTCAGAATCACATTCACAATTAACTTCAAAATTTCTTCCTTTCTAGCAGAAGATTAAAAATACTAACAGATTGCTGATAAGAGAAGGAATAAAGGAACATAGTGCAACAGGTCTTAGAAGTACTCAACATTGACTAAAAGGTGGCATTCTTGGTAGATTGATTGTTACTATGGATATCATTCTAATTAATTCTTCTAAACAATGTTTAAGCCTTGCTTACTTATAAAACACAGATAAAATCATCATTGAATACTCAGCAAAAAGAGAATGCCACACATTGTTTTCAGGGTAGAGAAGGACATTGCTCATGTAAGTAGTGTGTCCCAACACATGGCCTAAATTTGGTTCTTAATTTACAATGACTCGAGGATAATAAGAAAAGTTTGATGAGACAGGAGTGCTAAGCTTTTCTAGAAACTTAGCTTCAGTGAACTGAGAATGAAGGAAATGTCTTGTGTGTATTCTGAACTATCACTAACGATAACCTTGAGCTGTCTCTCCTGGTACCTTCATTGGGAATGAAATTGATATAGGTGAGAATGTAATGTTACCATTTATTGTGCAGAAGATGCTTAGCCTGCACTCGACTTCAGATCCTAGAAATTGAATAAGACCTTAAAGTCCGTTGGTTCAACCCAATAACTACCCAGATGATGCAAGTAAACTCAGAGAAGAGAAGCGACTCTCTAACTGTTATACAGTTTATCAAAATAGAAACTAGGCTAGGTACCCTGAGTCACAGCTGAAGCTTACTTCCTCCTTAATTCTGCACTAAGTTAATTTGGCATTCGTAGGCCAGGACCACCTTGCTCCTGGCCTGCTAAGGCTGAGCACCTGGGTGGTTCCTTATCTGAATCTTGGACAGTAGCCAAGCATGTGAATGAGCAGGGAAAGCTGACTCAGACTTTGGAACATTTTGTGCCTAAGGGGCCAGAGTACAGTCTAAAAGAAGGGTGTGGGCTCTGGGTGCTTCCCCGTTGCTTCTTAGTTTTGTCAGCATGACTATATGACTAAGGGGGCAGGAACACAGGCTCATCCTGAAGGGCTCCTGCTAAGAACTTCTGGGACGTGAAGCAGCTCTGATTACTCCTTCTGTTCAGGCTCTCTGTGACCATGGTAGACAGAGCAGAGAACTCTGGGAATTTAAAATGGAAAGAATGAAAAAGAGGTCAGTTTTGCAGAAAAATTCCTATTCATGTGTTCATTTGTTTATGCAAGAGATTTTTATTCTGCAAATACTCAGGTATTCAAAGACAAATAATGTGATCCCTGTCCTCTGAAAGTTTAAAATGTAAGTATAGCAAGTAAAGAGTCGTGTTTTAGGTAGCAAAGTATGTGCTATAACAGTGGTCAACACTGCCATTGTGGAAATCCCTGGGGAAGCTCCGTGAGGTGTGTTTGTGTCGTGTGTTTTTGTGGTGTTCATAAAAGTTCTTCTGGATGTGATGTTTGAGCTAACTCTTTCAAGATGGAGAGGGAGTACAACATGGTAGATGCGAGAAAACACAGTTGTTTTGGGGGATGATTAATTCCCTATGGCCAAGCATAGACTCAGAAGTAAAGTTTCTTAGAAGATGCTTGGCATTGTAGGAATTTTCCACTTTATTCTGCTACTGAACTGGCAAAAGTTTAAAAAAATAAGTCTTTCTCCCGAGACTGCCAGAGACATCGGGCACTAAACCAGGGATAAACTTGAACATTGACTTTTGTACATCTTTGTCCTAGAATCTGAAGGGCGTGCTGGGGGTGGGGGGTGGGAAATCTCTCACTTTCTTATTGCTGGGACACAACACCCAACATCTGCAACTTTGGGGAGAAAAGATTACTTTAGCTCACAGTTTAGAAGGTCATTCGCAGGTTTTTAGAAGTCCATTCGCAAGTGGTGGCTGGAGGAACAAGGCCAGAGCCAGAGAGGGCTCCTTACAGCATGGCGGAACAGAACAAGGGAGCAAGGGTGGAGCCAGTACATACCCAAGTATCAGCCCATACATCTAGGCCCTTCCTCTCTACAGTCCACAGTACCCAAAGGAACATAAGGCTTTTGAGAGACCCTCAAGATCCAAACCACAACAATCTCCAAGCTCTTCTCAACTCAGAGCTGGAGTATGGAACTAAAGTCCTAATTTCTTATGGAATCTCTAGCATGTATTTTAGGTTGTTAGGTACCAGCTTTTATCCCATAAAACCCTGGTTCAACTACAATGTACCCACAATACTTTCACAAGGTAATTGCAGAAATTATTGTCAAATACAAGTAAATTAAATGGGAAAGAGTGCTTCCATTTAGAATGCTTAGAAAAATCTCACGCTTGTCTTCCTGAAATGGGAGACAGGGGCTTTTAAGGATTTCCATGGATGAGAGATGTACGAGGTAATGGAATGAGACAGAAAGAGTGTGACCATGGTTCATAGGGCCTGGGAGGATGGGGAGGAGACCCACCTCTGGAACAGATATCCGGGGATGCCTCTCACCCACCCTTTCTTTTATTCAAGTTGAGGCATATGACTATGTTTTGTTCCTCTCTGATAATCCACAGAGTTTTCCCTGCACCTAAATTAATTATCTCAAAATTTAGAAATTTTATAATCAGTTTGATCGTGAAATTAATAGGATTATGAAGTTAAGTGCTAAACACCATGAACAATAAGAAATAAAAAGGCCTCCAATATTCTTTACATTTTCTGGTTGCAAGCAGATCTTTAGGAAAAAAGTCAAATATTAAACAATATTTGTCTTTGTTGTAGAAAGGACAAAAATTCTTCTTGGGATGATCTTGGTTTGGTACATGTAAGTAGAACCCAATACAACAGTACTCAGTAGGTTTGTTCCATTTTTATTTTGAAATTCCTAAAAACCAAAGAGATAAATGAAAGAGACGGGTAATCAGTATGAAGCTGAATCTCTGTTTTTCTGAGTTAACACCATACTCCTACAGTGCTTGAGAATAGATAAAATGGGTAGGGTTGAGGAAAAAAACATAAAAATCACAACTGACCTACATTTGCAGGTCTTTTTATTAAATTTACCTCCCCTCTGTAAAAGTAACGGCACCAACTACGTATCTTGTGTTCCAGCGTTAGCTAAAAAAAAGTGTAAGTGATTTTTTTAAAATGAAAATACAACAATTTATATGTGAGCCATGGATTAATTCAATGTAAAGCCTGGGCAAGATCTCAGAGAACTTAAAATCTTACTTTCTCGTTTTGCACATGAATTAGTTGAGGCATTTAGCAAGGTCAAAACATATTCAGAATCATGAAAAGCATTGAAAACATATTCTGAACCAGACATCCGGTCCTGCTTGGCCCACAACAGAGCTTTTCTACATTTTTACAGGAACATTGAACTTGACAGTTAGCAGAGCACTTTCATATTCATTATTCACAGAGCTTTGGGTCTGCCCAAAATAATATCAGTTAAACTGGTATGTGCAAATCCCCACAGTCACTGTAACACCTTAAAGATAGCCCGGACTTCTTAGATTCCAATTCGAATGTGTGTAAGACTCTGTGAATGTGGCAGTGCGGGGTTTCCCACCCTCCAGAGAAATTTGACCCAAGGAATAAGCTGAGAACTTAAAAACGAACCCTGAAACCCTGAAGAATAGTCCTCGCTCGGTTAGTCCCACATAGCAGAAACAAAATTTCCCCCAAAGTCAAAGCTATAAACAGAAATCTCAGAATGAGTGTTCAATGAGTCATCTGTGACTTTTTGTTAAACAGGTAACATTTTACGTGGCTTATCCCATGCTCTTCAGAACGCGTTGACATCTAAGCATCCTTTGCTGTGCAGAAAGGATGGAACAATACCCCCGCTGCATTGTTTCTGCAGACGTAGCCCATACTAGCCATACCCTTCAATTGTTAATTTTGAATAATGTCACAAGAAATTCTAAAAATAAAACAAATTTCTATAATTTTATTGAAAATAAATGCATACACTAAGGCATTTTGTTTGACTCTCCTATGAAACAACTCCCTGTTTTGTTAACATCATTATTATTGTCAATACAATCTTTATTCGGTCCTGATTGTTGAGAAAGTGAAGCCCAGCAATCTTAAAGGTAATTCTAAATGATAACATAAATCTGTATCTTCTGATAGTAAACTCAATAACTTAAATATTACTTCGGACACATTTCCAAATATTTTTCTTACTAAACTATCTTTAGTTTCATGAAAAAAACTCATTTGGGTAAACATAGTCCCAAATGATATTGGTCTACTTCAATGTCATTTGCATCAATTACAGAATGTTCAATCATAGTGTGTCAAGTTATGGATATAGTTACTACAAACAGTATCATTGAAAATTTGGTCCTCAAATATTTTTATAAGGATATCCTTCCCCAACACATTCTCTTGTTAATTTTTCAACTTCAATCTGCTTCTTACACATGTAAATTAGTACAAATATTAAAAAGGTAAAACTTTGTGTATATGGACAATGAAGATAAGAGAGAGATGAGTACAAAATACATTTTCCTTGAAACTCTCCAAGTACGTTTTGTCCCTCTTTTGCTATTATTACTTTACTATCCCTTTAATTGTGGGTAATGTGGCCAAAAAAATAAAAAAATAAAATAAAAACATAAACTTGAGTATTTTAAACTTTTGTTAAATTTGCCTCAATTTATGTAAGTTCATACTTAATCTATTTAGCACAGAATGTGATTTGTTTTACTTGCTCTAAATGAGTACGTGTATTCACAACGGCCTCCACCTGCAAACACACATGCAATAGAACAAAGCTTAGGGTGACACTCCAGGGTCCAGGGGATGTGCATGATGGCATCTCATTTTTATGTTGGCTGAAGAAATATTTTGTTAGTGCTGTAAGTTGTAATTCATAAAAAAAAAAAAAAACATGCCCACAGTCAGTGTGCCTGAGAGCTACAAGACTGTTTTGTGAAGGTCAAAGCTTTACACCCATCTGTCACGTCTCTCAAAGGTCATTCACAACTCACTTTTAGCAATAATTAAACATGAATAAAAACAGAAAGACCAATGTTTTCCATTTGGGGTAAAGCCAAGATAACCTCATACCACTATGCCAACACCCTTAAAGGCAAAGCAGGAAATGACGTTAATCGGATGTAGTAAGTAATGTGGTTTATTATATGTGACTTAATATTTTAATAGTGAAATATGACTATAGCCAGATATCAAATAGTTTATTTATATCCTTCTAATGTACATATCATAAAATATTAATGAAATACCATTATCTTACTAGATGTCTATAAATACAAGTCTTCTGGCAAATTAAAGTCTAACTTCAGTTATTCTGGTGTTGATAAAAGACTTACAAACATACTTTTTTTACTCTGTTTATAGTCAAGTCATACTGTGTTATAAACAAAGTATTGTACTCTGTACTGTAGAAATTAACTTTCTTACACACACACACACACACACACACACACACACACACACACACATATATATATATATATATATATATATATATATATATATATAGTATTCTATTTTGAATTCCTGGAATAATAAATACTTTTAGTCTTTGCCTCTTTGTATTAAGTGTAATTTAAAGATTAAGTAATTGCAAGCTCAATTAAAAGATATATAAAGTGAGAGTAAGCTAGTGACTGAGTACATTTTTTAGTTCCATAAAAATTTCTTTGTGAGTGTGCATGAGAATATATCTATGAAGAATTATATGTATGTAAAGTACTTATCCCTACTATGTATATTAATTTTTAATCAATGTGTTACATTGCTGAAAAACGGGGAAGGTTAATGCCTGTAGAGTAGAAATTACAATAGAACATAAACACACACATCATACAGTATTTGATTATTAATAAAACCCAACAAACACAAATACCTTTGACTGGGCCTGAGATAGAATAGAACCTGGTGAACTGTTATATGAAAAGAAAAAGGAAATTCATAGCCCATGTGTCCTTGTTACTGTTGTGAATTTAGGCTGGGAAAAAGGTCATATTATTTAAAATCTAATCATTTGTAAATACCAAGATGAAGAGATAGAAATTCTTGTTAAGCATTTATGGAAGCCCAATGAGAGAGAGACAAGGTGAGACTTAAATGAATACAACTATACATCAGTACAGTTGCTAGTGCAGAAAGATACTTTGAAAATTATTGGTAACTTCAGAATAATTTGAGTTTGTCATGTTGATGAATCAAAAAACGTATTGCAAAAAATTACCAAGAAGAGATACTGAAAATCAAATATGTTTGTAGAAATTAAAACTCATGATAAATAGGTTTAATAGAGTACTTACAGCTAAAGTTGAACATAATAATTGTTTTTTTTTTAATACAAGGAAATGCTTAAAGATACACAAATTCAACACTTATTATAGAACACTGCAGTCAAGGTTTTGTGGTACTGGTGATAGATCAGGGAACAGAATAGAAGCCCAGGGACTAACAACCACGGGCTAACAATCACCTGATGTTCAACATAAGAACCAAGACAAAAATTGCAAATGCTCAGCAATCAAACTCTTTGGTATTTGCCCAAAGAATAGAAAATTATAACCAGCCGAAAAATCTACTTATAGGTGTTTATAGAAACTTTACCTCTTTTTCAAGGTTTAAAGAAGTGTTTTATTAGGAAAAATATAGAAGTGGAAGAGGGGAGGTTAAAGCTTCCACTTGTTGGAAGGGGACCCTTGAAATATGGGTTGTCCAGAAAATTTATTTATACATTTTTTTAAATTTTGTGAGTCATGAGCTTTTATAGTCCATCCTCACCCTCCAAAGTTATTCCTTGAAAACCACCAAGTCATTTTTCTTGTAGCTGTTCAAGTGCTAAGAAAACCCTCATGTGGATTTTTGACTTCTATGTGAACATATACATAAAATATTATTCCAAATCTATTTTTCACAGTACTTTCCATTGGCTCCTAATATTACCACAGTGGACTGGCTTAAGCAAGTTTCTTCACAGGAAAGTTTAAGATACACTGTGTATCATTCTGTATCTTAAACTTCAGATATCCTCTGAACGGTGTCTCTCCTCTTCACAGTAACACAGGGACTAACATTCTTTGCCTTTTGTGCCTCCGCCATGGGTAGGTAAGTCTTTTGAGTTTGCCAGTCTGATCTTTTCATCCTAGTTCAGAAACAAGGAGGAGGAAAAGGATCGAGGGTTATCCTCTGTGGGAGGTGTTTATTTTTTAATACATCAGTCGTGGATATGGAGTAAATCACTTCCAGTCGTATTCCAGAGCCACGCTTAACTGCAAAAGTGACTGTGTTGTATGCTTTGTCGTTTCCAAGAGAAAGAAGAAAGATTTGTAGAAAACCATCTAATCTGACCCTCTCTAAGAGCTATCTATATTTTAAAAACTCAAACACCAGATGAATAGTCTTTTAATATCATCCTATTCTGCTTTCTGTTGTCTTACTTTAAAAAAATTATTTTTACCTTCTTTGGCTGGGTAACAGAATAGTGTTGAGGAAGTTCGAGCTGAAGAAGAAAAAGGTCACTAGTAATTTCAAAAATTGTACTGACAAATAATGTAATATTTTATAAAACAGGCTCATAGTACAGGAGGATTGAGTTTGGCCTTTCTATGGATGCTACTAGTTGTAGAAAACTGGTTGACATAATTTCTCTTACCCTTGCTTTCTACATTTATCAAGTCATATCAATGATGTCTACTTTATAAAGTTGTGGTAAGATTTAATTCAATCAAACAAAGATTTTAACACAGCATAAGGTAGCATAAGGTAGAAATTCAAAAAGTGGTAGGTAGAGTGAGTAATAATTTTTTTCTGTGTTTTCATGCACCACGATTTTAAACCTGATACTGTAGACTAAGCCTCTACACACACCTACCTCATTTTTCTGAATTATAATTATCAAATACTTACTTAGAAAGTTTGGAATATCGGCATACTTGTTGTGGTGCTGAACAACTAATCAATTCAGAGGCAGTCAAATTAAATTAGTTGCAGAAATATAACATTTATGTCATTTGCAATTTGCATAATATCCATAGTTGTAAATTAATTATTTCCTTTTAAGAAGGAATAAACTCAGAATGATTTTTTATGGTCATCTTAAATTTCGTTTTCTGTTTTGCTTTGCTTTGAACTTGTCAGCTCTTTGCCTTAAGCTCGCGTCCAAATGGCTGGACACGAGAAATTGTCAACGTAACTTTTGCCCTTCCATCTTCTCTGCCCGGCTGGGGATCCAGCTGGACCTAAGAGCAGCTGTTCTTGGTATCCTAGTTTAGGTCACTCAAAACACAGCTTTAACTTTATCCTCTTCTAAGTACAGACATTTCAAGATCCCATGGAATGGGACACGACCCATCTATTTTATATTTGGATGTTACTTTTACTGAAGACAGACTGTAGGGGTGGGGGGTGGCATGAAGCAGAGGACAAGTAAGAATCTATGGATGCCAGGTCAATGGTGGACTATATTTTTAGGGTACCTTTTACTTCCAAGAATGTGTTCATGGTATCTCAGTATTCTCGGAAACATCAACACCTCCAATCTTAAGTGACTTTAAAAATTTAGGTAGCATTCCCTCTCAGGGGAGAAGAGGCCACCCTGGTTAGGAGCTGGACATCTTCAGCTCCATGAGCTTCTCATCACACAGAGAACCTGCCCTCCTGAGGTGGAAGCCAGCCACCATTCCACCGCCTTGCAAACAGCCTATTTTTATGTTCAGGAAGTAGTTATTGCAGAATCATGAGAATTGGAGATAGAAAGAATTCACTAGGCAGTCTGTTCCAACTTGAGGCCACTTAAGAATTTTTAGTCTGCTCTCCAAAGGTGGTTTGGGTCACCAAATCTCTCTCTGTGTGTACTGGGCCCAGTTTACTCAAAGCTAAAATTCTGTCAAGCTCATAAACAAAAACATAGAGATGGTTAACTGTGTACTCAGATTTAGATGGAATGAACTCCCATACATGAGTTTTAGCAGCATTCTTCTTTTCTTTTTGAGGAACTGCTTATTCTATTTGTTTACGAGGGTTTTTTTTTTTTTTTTTTGAACAGTAACCTTTTTGTAAATAAGATCTAAAGTCCTTATACATAGATGAGATATAAACACGTAGAAGTTTAAAAAGAGCAAAAGTTCAATATAAATTATATAAATCAATTAACAGCAAGGCACAAGTCAAAATTGTGTGACACAATATTACCTTCTTAGATAATGGTTTTAATTTTGCCAATATTATCCTGAAAAAAAAATCAAGTGTGTGTGTGTGTGTGTGTGTGTGTGTGTGTGTGTGTGTGCGCCAAATTAGAGCTATATTCTGAATATCAGGAAAAATTGAAATTTTTGAATCAGCTTCATAATTTTACTAATGATAACACATACTTAAAATGACTTTTGACTGGAGAGTGAGGTGATGAGAATGGGAAAAATAGTTCAAATGATCAAGATGTAATATATGTGCAGTCTGAATTACTGTGTGAGTTACAGTGGTTACCAGACTTCTACAAAATAAATAGTTATTAAATCATTTTCTAGTCCTTGTGAAAGATCCACTAACTTAATTTTCCTAGGTATTTGTGCTTACTAAGTGTATCTGGAGGATTTTTTGAGCATATGCCCAGTAAGAGGTTTGTTTTTTTTTTTATCACATGAAGCTAGAAACCTACCTTTCCTCAGAAAAAAATAAATGAGAAAATGTTAACCAGCAATATTGATTTAGGTTACAAATAACCATATTCTATAAGCTATCTCTGATGTGCCTTAATGCTCTAGAATAATGAATGTATGCTTTTAGTTTTAAAGGAGTAGAAGACTTGAAAATATAATAAAAGAAAACCTACTGTAGGCAGAGTTCTCTAGCAAAACAGAACCAACAGGGTTTATGTATATGTATATGTGTGTGTAAGAATTTTATAGAACTCCAGTAATCATAATAACTCAAATATATGTGTAATTAGACATTGACTTACAAAAATATGCATAGTGGCAAATCCCAGCATGTTGACAGGAATTAAGATGACGATCCAAGGAGACTCAGTGTTCAGATTTTAGTGTGAAGGTTGAAATAAGCCAGTATCCTCATTCCAGGACCCGCTACAAGAAAAAAATCCCTCATAGTTCTAAAAAATTCAGTCTTTTTGCTCTTTCCAGGACTTCAGCTGGTGGGATGACACTTACCCGCACCAGGGAAGACAATTTGCTTTATTTAGTCTATCTATTTAAATGCTAATCTCCTCCCAAAATATCCACACATAAACAGAATACTGTTTACCTGATGCCCCGGCACCCTATGACTTTCAAGTGAGTTCATAAAATTAAACACCATGACTCCTTTGGAAAAGATTTCTATTCACAGAGGAATTTTTAGGACAAAACTTATCAACATGGAGAACATAAGACAAAGGATAAAAAAGACTGCAATTTGGGGAAATCTTTAAATATTGACTTTTTTTTTTTTTTCCTTTTGAAAGGGGCTTTTGCTCTGAAGTCCAGGCTTGTCCTGAGTTCTATCAACTTTCAAGACTCTCCTTTGAAGGAGAGGTGGCGGAGTTGCTTCAAACCAGTCTCTCTTTGCATGGAATGCCCAGAACAAGCCACTGCCTTACACACTCTTTCATAAAAGTTATTTCCAAGCCCCCTATTCTGAGATGTTTGTGTCCATGGACACACACACACACACACACACACACACACACACACACACACACACACACAGTGTAGTTACATATCTATGTATTTGTATATGTTTGGTTTATCATTTGAATGAAGTGATAAATTGTATTGTTCCATGAAATAAAGGTTATGCTCAACATTTATCTTCTTATGTGGAACATTGATTCTACATAAGAAATCCTGAGGCACAGTAATTAAAGTGCTTGCCTACCAAGCCCAAGCCCTGAGTCTGTTTCCCCAGCACCACATAAAGCCAATTGTTGTGGCACATGGCTGTAATCCCAGCATTCGGGAGGCTGAGGCACAAAGATTACCCTGAGCTCGAGGCTAGCATGGACTACACCGTGAGTTTGGAACCAACTGGAATATAGAGTAAGACCTTGCCCCCACCTCCAAAAAAAAACCCATATTAGTAAGCATCTTAGATGTTTAAACTGTATTAAAATAGACTTTGAACAAAATGCAGTTCAAATTTCGGTGAGACAGGATATCTATAAGCCTAACATCCAAGTTAAAATGAAAAAGTTTAACATTCATTCCTGAAGTTGGATTCCCTTTCTGGGTTTCCTCTGTAATTCGTAATGCATCTGTCACCATGCCTGCAAACCACTACTGCGTCATTGTTTGAAACGCTGGATTTTCTGCGCTCATCTTTCAGATCGAAGAGACATCTGGTTTTCCATTCCTAAGTAGGTCCTAGTCCCAAGCTATCTGAGAGCATTTAAATTAATTAAGGGAAATTAAGGTCTGTCTTTCATTGCCATCACCACACCCATTCTGTGAATTTAGCAACGCCTCCTGTTCTCCCAGACTCCAGGGGCAAAATCACGAAGAGTGAGGATGGCAACGATAACTTGGCGAACTCCAAGAGTTCATGTATTGATCAAGTGGAAGAGAAGGTGTGATCGTACCTTGTAGATTATCCCTGGCTTTTAAATTTCTTGCCTGTTTCAGCAGTCACCACCTAGAAACAAAAAGGTTGAGTCACTAAAAGGAATAAATTATACTTATGGGAAAGCATTTCAGACATTAAGTGGGATTTTTAAACAATTAAATAGCTAATATGATACTAATAACTTCCCAGGAAGGTTACCTAGCATTGTGGAAATCATTTTGATAGAACTGAAGGCTTCACCAAATAGTTCATGAATTTCACATATTGCATGGCCTGCCTCATTGCTGTTGGCATAACTGTGCTTTGTTCTTTAGTTTTACTCAGAGTGTGGACGTAGGTACATTGTAAAGACGTACGGGGTCTGGTCATTTTTAATCTAATTCATATTAATTTTTGTTTATGTTTCCTTTCTCTTATCTCTTCCAGATTAGTGCTTTGTTCAACATTGGTAGAATTAATACTCAGCAAGCTCCGTTTCTCAAATCTGCTCTCCACATGATATTTGTTGTACAAACCCTTGTTGATTGACTTATTACATTATGTTAGCTTAACTGCCTTACATTTTTGCCTCCATATCTCATGCTTTTTAATGTTGTGGTTACCTCAGAGACCTTAGGCTTCATCCTATAAAGCCTCTTGAGGTCACTCAACATAAGACACTCAACAAGAATGTAGTGCTCAAATGCTCAGTGAAATTGCCACAGTTCTGTATAAATTAGACCCACTGAAGACAGGACATCAGAAATCATCAGGACCACTATCTTCAATACAGGATGCATGAGATAGAGATAAAGAGGAAAGAGAAAGTCAGAGACAGAGGCAGAGGAAGAGGATAAGAGAAAGAAAGAGGAAGAGAGAGAGACCAAGAAAGAGTCAAGGTCACTTGGCTTCTCATTGTTGGAGGCAGAATTAAAGTGTCAGTTTCTTGAGTCCTAATTTAGACCTCTTTCCAGCTAACAATTTTGTCTTCTTTGCTGGTACTAAAGCTTTAAATACTCCGAATTGTTCAATATGTTTTAATGGCCTAGTGAAAATTCCAAGGACTCTTAAGCCTTATTCCTCCTGGGGATATCCTGACACTCGGCCTTAAGCCCGTCATTTTCACATCGACCCAGGGAAGCAAGAGGTGTGTGGTATGGATCGCCCGCAGGCTGGTTGTTCCAAGCATCTGCAAATTTAAGGCCTCCTCATAGATCGCGTTCCCCTGCAAGCTGCAGTCCAGAGACCCAGACACAACACTGGCAGCTGTGGAGCAAATAAATAAAAACAGAGTATTTTGATCTCAATAGGGGTGGAGGGGAGGTTGGGGATGAGAAACAAGAAGCAGACAAAATGAAACAGTCACAGCTGCGAGAAGAACAGATGCTGGGCCAGAGACAAGGACAGAGTGCAGAGGGGAGGGAAGATTAGGCTTCTGCCAATGTCAGAAATGCTGAAGGTCTTGGAAGGGAATACAGATAGATGGGACAGGTGGGAAGTGCTTACATTAAAACCAGAATATCAGTTGCCTCCCCAAACCTTGGCCAGATCATTAAAGACCCAAGATGACCCACAGGAAAAGCTAAACTCACCCAGAACAATCTCTTACAGGGAGATCACCCAGAATTCTTTATAGTCTATTCAAATTACCGGATATCAGCTGTGTGTGGCTGGATGTCAGCTTTGTGCATCTACGCGTTATTTTTGTGCCAGTGGCTCTCGGTGTGTAATGCGCTGAGCCGTAGAGTGACTCCTCAAGGAAATGGACAGGAATGCAAATGTTCTGGCCCTGTGCAGATCCTCTGATTCAGAAATGCTGGAGGTAAAGTTGTGCGTTTTAGCGGACCTTCCAGGAGATTTCAGTGTATGTTTGCAATTGAGAGTTTCTGCTTTCTGTGTCAGATACGGCTCAACTTTCTCAGGATGTCTTCTAGTCTAGGGCTCCACTTGAATTCGCACTTAGATCCCTTGTGGTTCTAGACAACCTATCTCCTGTTATCAGCAGCCCCGAGATTCTAGAGCAAAAGAAGCAAAAGACTAAAGTCTGCACCCCTAATACCTGAGTTCTGTCTTTCCTCACCCATTGGCTTCCATCTGCCATATTGTGAACCGCTAAGCCGCTGCCATACGCTTCTACAATGACCAGCCATCCATGAGCGGACTGTGACCTAATAAGTCTCTCCTTCCTTAAGATGTTAATGTTGAGTGTTCTGCCTAGCAACAGAAAAGTAACTGAGACCCACTCTAATGTAAGAAATTCCAGTTTGGTGTTCTAGAAAGACCCTGTTCTTCAGACTTTGCCAACCGCAGCACCAGCTGTTACAGAGTAACAGTGCTACCAACTTGTGTTTCTTACTTCCTTTGTATCAGCTGCCACAGCAGTGCCGACATTAACCTTCAAAATAAGCAATAAAAGAAAAGCTGTCACAACATCAGAAAAGGTGTTTTGTGTGTGTATATTCAAATAAATAAAAGAGGATTGAATCACTGGGATTCATCTGAGATATGAACCTTGTAACCTCAACCTCAAACCCTTATAATTAGAAATTATACACACAAATATGCAAAATGTAAAGTGATACATAAAACCAATAAAAATTAACTTTTTTTGTTCAGGCAAAAATGGCAGCTCTAAGGTTTTGGGAAAGTCATTTCATCTCTCTTGAGGGTCAATTTATCATTAAAATGGTGATATTAGTATCATATGTGCCTTACGGGTTACAGTGAGAAACAATTGTAACAATGAGTTTCAGTGCAATTGATAAATTATAAAACATGATGAAAAGTGAGAAAATTTGTTGATATTTGCATGCAGACCTAGGCCAGGGACCGGAGCTGGCATTCACAGCCCATGAATCATCTCTTAAACCATCTTCAATAGTCATAAAGTGAAGAGCAAGTCTGAGCTGTTCTTTGATTTGTTGTGGTTTCATGCTGTGGAAAGCCACACCTACCTCTATAAGCACCAAGAACTTAAGAGAAATTTATATGAAGTGCATGTTCTATTGGCTGTAGAGGAACTGTATATTCAATTATTTCATGATAAACCCAAGTTAGTTTTGTTAATACCTTGCATCTGATTTCCAAAATTGCCCTTACATAACCCCAGTAAATCCTAATTCAGCATAAACTTTAATGAAGATGGAAAACTTGTATGTTGGGGCTAAGAGCTATTTTTCATACCAACCTCCAATCAACACACCTCATACTTCCAAAACTACACAAAGGATGCCAGTGTTTCATTCATTCAATGGCCTTGCAGATGTAGCCGGATTTTATCCTGGGCTCGTTACCGTGACCCACTTTAAGAACACTGAGACCACAAAGCTACTGCTGTGTGTGCTGAGGCAGGTATGCAGCAGCTCCGGGCTCCTGCATCACATCAGGGCTGGGGAAATGTTAGAGCGCAAGGCCTCCAGTGGCCTCTGGGGGAACTTTTGGAATGTTGTTTATCTTCAGACCGCAACAACTGCTCCAGTGTTTCACAACAGGAAGGTCTGACCCTGGAGCTCAGACGTGGAAGGCTTAAAGAAGCAAGGCCTGAAATAACCCCCACTTCTACCTTCTCTCTCTCCGCCCTGGTGAGCCCCTCTCCTGCCCAACAGTTCAGTTTTTTTTTTTTTTTTTTTTTTAAAGGCGCAGCCATGCTGCAACCTTGAAATAGATACAGCTTTCTGAGGAGCTTGCAGTTAACTTAATACTCTGAGATGGAGACGGTCTGAGCCAACAGAACTCTAGGTGATAGGGAAACCAGAAACCGTGGCTTCTTTTATTGCCCAACTCCTTGGCTCGGAAGAATCGCTCTTTCTTATACAGCATCTACAATGCGTGTTCTGATTGTCCCTGTCTTATAGGAAAGCAGAAGCCGTGGGTGATTCAAATTTTAAAACAATAGACAATTGCCTGTTTGTACGCTGACTTTCATTTTGTGCATTTGATTTAGGGAGTTAGTTTGTAGAAAACCCAGTAAGTCGTTCGATGGCCTTGACTAATTCAATTCACCTAAAATTGGGCCACCTTGAGAGAAATATGAATTGCTGGGGCCCATGACTTGGTCAGGTGTAGCTAGGCCTGGTAGTAGAGGTCTATAATAGTTCTCTGGGAGACTGAGGCAGGAGGATCCAATTTCTAACCTGGGCAACTCAGAAAGACTATCTCAAAAAAGGGGAAAGGAGTGCTGGGAATATAGTTCACTGCGCAAGGTCTAGGTTCAATCACTAGTATTGGAAAAAAAAGTCAAATTAAAAAAAAATGATAAGGATGCATAGTCCACAGGTCTCTGAATTTCTGAGCACTTCAACAGAGTCCTCAAGTTTGTGAGAACACACGGAGCAAGGAACTCCAGTAGGGAAGCTTGGTCTGTGTCTGTGACAGTCCATTACTTCAAGCGATTTTACACAATCTACTTTACCAGAAGACAATGATTGCTTAATGAAAATGTAAATACTTCGCTGTCATTTTTTAGAAACATTTAACCCTTAGCAGTCAGGTCATTGTAAT